>CM053243.1:7964005-7976505 GCA_028583405.1 Pogonophryne albipinna
GAAGGAAGTGACTTGGAAGTACGCGACTACCAAGCCAGCATCCTCGCGATTGAGAAACGGCCACAGTTACACCAGTATTAGCTCATTAATGCACATATTGAACCTACCATTTCCCACTTGTGTCAATTGGAAAGGTTAGCAACCTCCTCTTGTCAAGCAACTCAACTTTTGACATGAACAGTAATAAAGTCACTCCTCCTCTGCTCTAGGACTACACTCCCTTCCCATCTACACCATCCTTTGTTTTGGAAAACACATATTTCCTTCTCTTTGTGCAGATATTTGCAATTGAAAATTCACAAAATGTTGAAGAGAGCAACACAAAGCTGTATAACAGTATAACACAGTGTAAGAGGTTGAACATCTGCCGGGATGTTTGCTCAAGGTTACTGAATTCACACTTTGTAGTAAATCAAGAAAGTGAAAAGAAAAGAAAGAAAAATCCACTTTTGGCCAAATAATTATTGGTTAGTTATAACCAGAAGCCAAAAGAGAAAGAAGTTCAGAAAACTACTTCAAAGTTTCACATATTTGATGCGTTTTCATTGCGATAAAAAACAAAACCCAGTCTCTCCTGTAGCCATAACAAAAAATTACACATATAACATAATTTCCTGATATTGACTATGATTCTGTTCTTCAGAGATGAAGGGACATAGCATATCTCCATCTTCCCTGCCTGTGTCTTGTGTGATCAGTTCTGCATGTATTTAAGATCTGGTTTTCTGTCACTCTTCATCCTTGTTTCCTCGTTTAATGGAGAGTTGTGTTCAATTGTGTTTGCCTTGCCCTGCTCTCACCTATTACCTATTAATGGTAATTTCCTGCAAAGTTATTCCGTGTCCTGCACTTGGACCCCGCTTTGCTCTCCAGCGTGACATATTGTCTCCAAGCTTTCAAATCAACAATGTCCACAATTACCATTAACTAAGCTTCTCCAGCGAGACGCAGAACACAAATAGACACACTTAATAGACAAACAGTCGGTTCCTACTCACATCCGGAGAGCTAATTTGCTCCCACAGTTCCTCTTGATTGGTTTCATGCCTGTTAACTTGTCTGGCATGCCAATAAAATATTGAACATGGAAGTCTTCAGGAGCTTCTGCTGTCATGTAAGTGGACACGTGTTTCCATTATTGAGCCCACAGCCAGCATTTAAGAAGTCAGAGATTCAAACCGGAGGGAGATCACGGAGCTTATGAAACAGGCAGACAGGTACATGAAGCAGATCTGTGATAAAGAAGGTGCTGGTTTGATTTTCTGAAGCAGCTGGGAAAGTTTGGCAGGGTAAAGGGAATGAGCAATGTTCTCCGATCCTTTAGGGACTGTTCACGAGCCAGGAATCAAATTGTACAACACATGCACAAGTCCAATGTTGTTTGTCCATGTCCTCTTAAAGGTCACCTACACCTATTATGTAAAATCCTCTTCTTCATGTCTCTTCTACATCAACATGTGTCCCATCTTCTCCATGTCTCTTCTACATCAACATGTGTCCCCTCTTCTTCATGTCTCCTTATTTTCATCTAAAGTAACAGACAGAGAATCAGCACTTTGGAAACAGGGCTGAAACAGAGGGGATTATGGGTAATGCTGCAATGATCTGTTTGGTGTTTGGAGGCAAACACTTTAGAGACATGTTCTGTATATATCTGAGACCTATAATATATTGATGAAAAACAGTATAATAGGTGACCTTTAAACAACATGTCGAAGCATTTTTTTAACATCCACCAATTTACGCCACCGATTGTCACGAAAATGTCATTTGTCCATGTACTAAAAAAACAATATATATTATGCTCAAACAGTAAATAATCTGACAATGCTATGGTTAATGTTTGGGGATGATTTTGGTCATGATTAAACAACAACTATATTGACCGTAGAAAAAATGGGGGGGGGGACACAGGGATTTGTTGCCTTTGCAGACCATTCACATTCACAAAGCCTTACAGGAAAGACGAAAACCCCAAATTGTTTCCAAAAACAAGAGTGGATAGGCCAAAGTAACAAAACAAACTAATGCGATGTAAAATATGTGTTTGATCTTAATCAGTAAAATGTCCAGGCTGCCTTGCACGCAGGATTAGAATAGAATAGAATACTTTATTGTCATTATACAGGGATACAATGAGATGAGTAGAGATACTCCATGTTTTAAGGTGCCATCAAAAATACACAAACCAGCAAGAGACGTACAACATTCAGAGACAATGTACTCTGTCTCCATTGTTAGTCGATCCAGTTTATACATTTAGCATTTCCTCATTAAGAAAACTTGTTGTCTTCGAAAACTAGTGAGACATAAAGACGTTAATTATATTACGGTAAAGCAGAGTTATTATAAATGAGTGTAATCAATGTTCCTGGCCCACCCTGCTGTATTGTAACCTGTTTTAATATCTTAATGGCTTCATTTGCCAAATCATAATTGCCTCACAATCTTGTAAGGAGCTGATTTATACTTAATGCAGTTGTTAAATGTTATGGCTGTATAAATAGATAATTATTCTTATTAAGGGCTCAGAGAGTTTACTTCTCACAGTCATTTTGAACAAATCCCTGAGTTTACAGTCGGACACTAATGCTGTAATCCTAAATCTTGAATATTAATAGCCACCCTACATTACAATTTAAACCAAGGCACTTGTGTTGAGAGAATAATATAACGCTGCTTAATGCGCTATACAGCAGGTGTATATCACAAGAGGACGCAAGAAGTGAATACCACTGGATAAGTTAAACAACATGGCTGGAAACTAATGGCTCGTATCAAACTTTAATTCAGTTTTTCACAATCTGGTGGGCACAGTTCTTCATCCTGGCAGGAATCCACTTTCACAAAGCATGCTTGGCCGCAAATATTCAACAAAATCTGCCTACAGTTAACTGCCTCTGCCTCCAGTTTGTCAAACGGCAAGAGGTCAGTGGACAAATGTAGGCAGAATTACTTATTTAAAGCAGTGTTGTATAAGTGTTCCTTTTATATTTAAAGACCAGGACTGTTAAGTTGAGCTACAGTTTCTTCTACATGACTCCAATTAGTGTTAATTCTCTGCATTCCAAATATGAGACAGATCACAGCTAACTTAAATGTCTGTTTACTTGTTTCTTGTTCTAATATGTGTCCTTGTTGATGTTGCAAATGGAGCTGCTGTGTTGCAAGAAATATTTCAGACTTGATTTGACCATAAAGTGTTATCGTATTGTACCGTATTTTATCGTATTGTAGCGTATTGTAATGTATTGTAGCATATTGTAGCATATGGTAGCATATTATAGTGTATTGTAGCATATTGTAGCATATTGTAGTGTTTTGTAGCATATTGTCACATAGTGTAGTGTATTGTAGCATAGTAGCATATTGTAGCATATTGTAGCATATTGTAGTGTATTGTAGCATATTGTAATGTATTGTAGCATATTGTAGCATATAGTAATGTATTGTAGCATATTGTAGCATATTGTAGCATATTGTAATGTATTTTAGCATATTGTAGCATATTGTAGTGTATTGTAGCATATTGTAGCATATTGTAATGTATTGTAGCATATTGTAGTGTATTGTAGCATATTGTAGCATATTGTAATGTATTGTAGCATATTGTAGCATATTTTAATGTATTGTAGCATATTGTAGTGTATAGTAATGTATTGTAGCATATTGTAACGTATTGTAGCATATTGTAATGTATTGTAGCATATTGTAGTGTATTGTAGCATATTGTAGCATATTGTAGTGTATTGTAGCATATTGTCGCATATTGTAGTGTATTCTAGCATATTGTAGTGTATTGTAGCATATTGTAGTGTATTGTAGCATATTGTAGCATATTGTAGTGTATTGTAGCATATTGTCGCATATTGTAGTGTATTGTAGCATATTGTAGTGTATTGTAGCATATTGTAGCATATTGTAGTGTATTGTAGCATATTGTAGCATATTGTAGTGTATTGTAGCATATTGTAGCATATTGTAGTGTATTGTAGCATATTGTAATGTATTGTAGCATATTGTAGCATATAGTAATGTATTGTAGCATATTGTCGCATATTATGGTGTATTGTAGCATATTGTAGCATATTGTAGTGTATTGTAGCATATTGTAGCATATTGTAGTGTATTGTAGCATATTGTAGCATATTGTAGCATATTGTAGTGTATTGTAGCATATTGTAGCATATGGTAGCATATTATAGTGTATTGTAGCATATTGTAGTGTATTGTAGCATATTGTAGCATATTGTAGTGTATTGTAGCATATTGTAGCATATTGTAGTGTATTGTAGCATATTGTAGCATATTGTAGCATATTGTAGTGTATTGTAGTATATTGTAATGTATTGTAGCATATTGTAGCATATAGTAATGTATTGTAGCATATTGTAGCACATTGTAATGTATTTTAGCATATTGTAGTGTATTGTAGCATATTGTAGCATATTGTAATGTATTGTAGCATATTGTAGTGTATTGTAGCATATTGTAGCATATTGTAATGTAATGTAGCATATTGTAGCATATTTTAATGTATTGTAGCATATTGTAGTGTATAGTAATGTATTGTAGCATATTGTAATGTATTGTAGCATATTGTAATGTATTGTAGCATATTGTAGTGTATTGTAGCATATTGTAGTGTATTGTAGCATATTGTACTGTATTGTAGTGTATTGTAGCATATTATAGCATATTGTACTGTATTGTAGTGTATTGTAAGGTATTGTAGTGTATTGTAGCATATTGTAGCATATTGTAATGTATTTTAGCATATTGTAGCATATTGTAATGTATTTTAGCATATTGTAGCATATTGTAATGTATTGTAAGGTAGTGTAGTGTATTGTAGCATATTGTAGCATATAGTAGCATATAGTAATGTATTGTAGCATATTGTAGCATATTGTAGTGTATTGTAGCATATTGTAATGTATTGTAGCATATTGTAGCATATTGTAGCATATTGTAATGTATTGTAGCATATTGTAGCATATTGTAGCATATTGTAGTGTATTGTAGCATATTGTAGCATATTGTAGTGTATTGTAGCATATTGTAGCATATTGTAACGTATTGTAGCATATTGTAATGTATTGTAGCATATTGTAGTGTATTGTAGCATATTGTAGTGTATTGTAGCATATTGTACTGTATTGTAGTGTATTGTAATGTATTGTAGCATATTGTAGCATATTGTACTGTATTGTAGTGTATTGTAAGGTATGTAGTGTATTGTAGCATATTATAGATATAGTAGCATATTGTAATGCATTGTAGCATATTGTAGCATATTGTAGTGTATTGTAGCATATTCTAATGTATTGTAGCATATTGTAGCACATTGTAATGTATTTTAGCATATTGTAGCATATTGTAGTGTATTGTAGCATATTGTAGCATATTTTAATGTATTGTAGCATATTGTAGTGTATTGTAGCATATTGTACTGTATTGTAGTGTATTGTAATGTATTGTAGCATATTGTAGCATATTGTACTGTATTGTAGTGTATTGTAAGGTATTGTAGTGTATTGTAGCATATTGTAATGTATTTTAGCATATTGTAGCATATTGTAATGTATTGTAGCATATTGTAGTATTTGTAGCATATTGTAATGTATTGTAGCATATTGTAGCGTATTGTAATGTATTGTAGCATATTCTAGCATATTGTAATGTATTGTAGCATATTGTAATGTATTGTAGCATATTGTAGCATATTGTAATGTATTGTAGCATATTGTAGCATATTGTAGTGTATTGTAGCATATTGTAGCATATTGTACTGTATTGTAGCATATTGTAGTGTATTGTAGCTTATTGTACTGTTTTGTAGTGTATTGTAGTGTATTGTAAGGTATTGTAGTGTATTGTAAGGTATCGTAGTGTATTGTAGCATATTGTAGCATATTGTAGTGTATTGTAGCATATTGTACTGTATTGTAGTGTATTGTAATGTATTGTAGCATATTGTAGTGTATTGTAGCATATTGTACTGTTTTGTAGTGTATTGTAGCATATTGTAGCATATTGTAGCATATTGTACTGTATTGTAGTGTATTGTAAGGTATTGTAGTGTATTGTAGTGTATTGTAGCATATTGTAGTGTATTGTTTGGAATCGTATCATTTTGTATTGTATCTTATAGTTTAGTATCTGATCGTATTGTATTGTATTGCATCATATCGTATCATATCGTATCTTATTGTATCGGATTATATCGGAAAACAGGCCGTTTTGTTTGAGTTAGAGAGCTCCTTTAAACCTTTAAATAGACTTTTTTATCTATCTGGACCCAAAGATTGTTTGGGTCCAGATAGGAAAACATAAAATAACAAGTCTCCATTTTATTGCAGGCCATTCTCTCCTGAATCAAAGTTCAAAGCTGTAATCAGTAAAAAAATACTCTGAGACGTTTTAACTTTAGTATTCCCCTGGCACCCACCAGCTGTGAGTCTGATACAAGCACAATGAAGCAACATCTAGTCATTTGCAAATGATCTGTGATTTCCCAGTTTAAGAAGGAATGGTGGTAAAATACATGGTATCTTCAATCAGTACAAAGATAATTTCATCATGGAGTTAAAAAAGCTAGACAGCCTATTTCAAAGAGCTTATTAAGGGAGTATCAAAGCCTCAAATCTAAAACGTAAAATATCCAAAACGTAAGCTTGTTGAGTAAAAAACTTGCAGACCTTTTTTAAGAAAAACTTTTAGTAACTGTTTATATTAAGGTACACATATTCACAATCAACTAGCTGTTGATTAACATGCATTTTAGCAGTATATTGGCTCTTTATTAGTCATTATAAAACACTTATTAATGCCTTATTCTACATGACCATATTATACAAGTAATAGGCCATGAGTTTTTCCTCAATAACCCTCTAATTAGTGCTTATTTATTGTAAGCATGGGCGTAGGAAGCATCCTGAATGTGGGGGGGACAAAAAATAGATTTCCTGTATTCTGGTGCATTTTAACAGGTGGTTTGATACTTTTATGTGGCTATACTAGCATGAGGAAAATGATGGGTACATTTTGTAATTTCATCCAGTAGTAAAGAAAGGAAACATATTTGATTATTAATTCAGAGCCGTCTTTGAATTAATAAAAAGCAGTTTAAATGCCCATTTTTTGTACATTTATATACAACAATACATATTTGTGAGTGCATTGAGAGATATTGTTGTGGAGAGTCATTTATATATAAATCGCAAAATACATTTGTGAATCCTTCTGTGAGCATTTATTAATATTGAGACTGATCTGACTCCATACAGATGTTAAGTTCACCTAGGAATGGTATCATTGACTTAAATGTTCAAATAAATGTTGCTCTTCTGTCTATATTGGTCATATGATGCCCCTTGACTGAAATGTTTCCTGTTCAATATCCCCACTGATTTCCTTAACATTCTGGGATGAGATGATGATTCAATGTTGATGAAAGGGAAACTGTCATTTCCCTTTCATCAACATTGAATCATAACAAGTCATACTGAATGTAAATACAACTGACTCTAAAGTAAGTCCCAGTCTGTGACATTGGACATTTTGAAGACTCAAAGTCCCAAGCAGTAGAATATTAGCTATCTATGTAATGTGCACAGAAAATAAACAGTTAACTGAATACTGGGATGGAAATGGCCTATAAGCACTCAGTAAAACATAATCACACACAAAAAGCTTCTGAATGATAAGAAGTATAATTAAAACATAATGCAAATTACCATTTTGAGAGAGAGTACCTTAAAGCAGGGGTTCCCAACCCCCAGGTGTTACTGCCGGGCCGCGAAATAGCTGTGAGTTTATCGTAATATTTGCAGAATTATAAATATATAAAAATATTTTATCATAATATTTTTTTCAAAACGTGTTTAATTTTCGCACCTATACCAGTCATATTATTTCATCCAGTAGCCTAGTTCATCTTTCACCAGATAGCCGTTGAAAATGGCTTTTGTGATGTTCCTCAGCCTGGTCTCAGCTGTGGCTCAGCCTGGTCTCAGCCTCTCGTGCGCACGAGAAAGTTACCGGTGCGCCAAGTAGGAAGAGGAGCGCACAGGAGACAACCGTTTCATTGCAGACTGTTATGTTGATGTGGGGAAATGGCAGTGCATACATTATTTGAGATATATTTCAAACTCTGACTTCATTTTAAGGACATGTCGGCCAGGGGTGTAGAGCTATTTGTTTAAGCACCGGATTGGCAAAACAGCAGAGTAAACCAGTCTGCCTTGATCTATGAATTCATGTCCGGGACTCTCACGGTATCTGCTGCCCGCAGCTGTTTTATAGAAGGAAAACCTCCTTCACTTCATGAAATGGCTGCAGGCAGCATCAGGAGGCAGCGGGACGTGTAACTCCGCCTCTGAGAAGTGCAGCACCAGCGGGTAAAGAGCTGTGCCTTTTTACGCACCGCCTTCACTGTGTTTACCTTCATCAGAACAGCTTAAGAGTGACTGCAGGCTGCTACGTGTTAACCACACACACCTCTACACACATCGAACTGCCAGATTACTTATTATGGAATGGAGTTGATAGTGAAGCACTGACACAGCGCTCTACAGAGTGCGGCGAGTGGATAGACCGATTCACGGACTTTCCACATGGTAAAAGTGGGGGGGTCTAAACTAATCATTTGAAAAAGTGGGGGGGACTTGTCCCACCCTCATATAATGGCTGCGACGCCCATGATTGTAAGTAAGGAAGTTCTTGTACATGAGTTTGGGTCTTAATATGCTCTGCTCAATATGGGCCTGATAAGGCAGTACCACAAGAATAGTAATTCTCCCATAATAACACCTAACACATATGATCTATTCTTATGTAACAAGACATGAAACTGCAAGTGTTAATTCTGTCAAAATAACTTGAAATTAGGTATTTCTAACTCAGAATATGTTTACTAATAAGCTAGAAGTTTGGCCCTAATATGTTAATTAACAACTAGTTGATGGTGAGTATGTGTACCTTAATTTAAAGTGTTACCAAACTTTTATATGATCTTATATACATTTTTCAGCCCATGTGAACTGAAGGTTCAACAGGTACTCAGTAACAAATGTGACAACTGGTGGCAACATGAGCTTCTGGAAGATCAAAGTGGCTGGATTCAAGGCTTCAAGCGTCACCTTCAATACACCCACCCTGCCCCCCCACCCCTAAAAAAATCCTTTAATCTTCAGTCACCATATATATATATATATATACTGCCTCCCTGTGAGCAGATGAGTGGAAATAGACACCGATGTGATTTTCCATGCAGGGAAATCAGGTAAGTGCACTCATTAGTCATATGAGGCTTCATGGAGGGTCAGAGAGGGCAGGGATTGTGGGTAATTAAATGTGGTAAATGAAACACTAATTGAATGAGCAACCCACTGCCTCTGGTTCTTGTTTAATCATATGGAGAAGAAGATGAGGAAAAACAAAATGTGGATTCATTTTCTTTCACGAGGTGGGATGTAATTATGCCGCCGCTCGAATTGATCACTTAACAATAAACATTAAATAACAATCTAAGTGGATGTTTTGGTATTGACTCCATTTAAGAGGGAAACTCAGCAGTTGAATGATAAACAGCTTGGAGGTAAGTCACCCAAAAGTGAGAAAACCTGTAAACTATTGATAATACAAACGTTTTTATTTTAATGATATCCTTGCTTTTGGGGGTTTTCCCTTTCTTATAGTGTGTAATATAGGTTTGTATGCAAGTAAATAGTCTGCAAAGTTTCTCTCTCACACTCCCCACCCTAGCCCTCCAACACATTGTACGTCGTGATAGGCTAAGGGGCGGGACATCTCTAAGAGGTTGACCAATCACAACAGAGCCGGCCAGCTAACCAATTAGAGCAGACTGGGCTCTGGTTTCAGACAGAGGGTGAAAAGAGGTGCTGCAGCACAGGCAGTATGAGAACAATAAAGAGCTTTCTGAACATTAAAGCATGGAGACATGTCCTAGGAGAGACACTACATACAAATATGAATCTGAAAATGTGCAGAATATATCCTAATTAAATAGGGAAAACAGTGCATATGGACACTAAGTATCATGCCATTTTTGTATTACTAATTACTCTGTATTACTAACATTGCACAATGTGAACAGATTATTGGAAAGGCATTGCCGTATGTTTTATTGTTATTAGTCATAATAACAAATCGTCATTTATATAAGATCTATTAAATGTGGTGAAACTACTTTGTAAGATTTAGAAACATAGGTTGTGGTTCAGGTAAAATTAAGTATTGGATGTTATGCATGTCACGTACATGAGGTTGTCTCCTGTTTTACATAGCCACCTCACGGTCAGACAAAATCAAGGGATTTTTAAGGTGAAAAGCAATTTAACAAAATTTGAATATGCACTTAATTATTTCCATTATTGCCATTGTTGCATGATGATCGCTTATTTTATAAGGAGCAGTCTGAAGTGGGTGCTGATTAGAAGTTTTGTATTTTTCTAAGACATTGGGAGCGGATATGAAACTTTATGTGACGCAGATTAAAAAGGATTTAATCATCAAACCTTTCAAACTGTGTGAACCCTTGCATCTACAATACTTTAACACAGGGGGCTAAACATTTGTATGCATTTAATATACCATTTTCCCACTTCAAGATATAGAAAAGGTATTATTCAATTTACTGTAAAATTGCATTGATTCCCTTATTGCTGTTTTTGCCTGATTGCTCTGAAAGGGAACAATCAACCCTCTTCAGCCCACCCACAGAGTGAATTAAGACGTAGCTGATGCAGCCAGAAAGACAGGGATGTGTTTCCAAGTCTTTTCTGACATGCTCAGGTAAAATAAATTACTTTAATTAAGTTGGGCTGCTAAACTCCTGGCATTACAGATCAGCACCCTGGCACCATGCGTGGATCCAGAGGAGATTTTAAGAGCCACAGTGGACCAGAGTTTGGCAGAAAGCAGAGATGGCAAAAGCACACACATCCTTTACTCAAGTAGAAGTACAGATACTCGTGTTTAAAAATACTCTGGTAAAAGTAGAAGTACTGACTAAACTTCTTTGTAAAAGTAAAGAGGGCTTTGAAATGTACTTCAGTAAAAAGTACCCATAACTAGCAGCTGCTTTAAAGAGTACCTGACCTCCCTTTATATTAATAGAACAATAATGTCATTGTTAGCTAATGAATGTTTCCATGC
The DNA here is from genome assembly GCA_028583405.1 of Pogonophryne albipinna. Classification (NCBI taxonomy): domain Eukaryota; kingdom Metazoa; phylum Chordata; class Actinopteri; order Perciformes; family Artedidraconidae; genus Pogonophryne; species Pogonophryne albipinna. The sequence goes on from CM053243.1 coordinate 7,975,187, forward strand.
TGAACAACGGCAACATGACAACGTTTCCATTGGTCCCTCTTCTTTAGAGAAGACCAGGAAGTGATGGATACACGGATCGTGTTCAAATCAATAGGCACGCAATGACTCTAAAGAATAATGATCACGCCACCAAACACACATTCAGACTAAAGGAACCAGCTGTTTGGAAAATGAGAGAAGTAGAAAGTACAGGTATTTGGGTTCAACATGTAAGAAGTAGAAAGTACAGGTATTTGTGTTCAACATGTAAGAAGTAGAAAGTACAGGTATTTGTGTTCAACATGTAAGAAGTAGAAAGTACAGGTATTTGAGTTCAACATGTAAGAAGTAGAAAGTACAGGTATTTGAGTTCAACATGTAAGAAGTAGAAAGTACAGGTATTTGAGTTCAACATGTATGAAGTAGAAAGTACAGGTATTTGAGTTCAACATGTAAGAAGTAGAAAGTACAAGTATTTGGGTTCAACATGTAAGAAGTAGAAAGTACAGGTATTTGTGTTCAACATGTAAGAAGTAGAAAGTACAGGTATTTGGGTTCAACATATAAGAAGTAGAAAGTACAGGTATTTGGGTTCAACATGTAAGAAGTAGAAAGTACAGGTATTTGTGTTCAACATGTAAGAAGTCAAAGTAAAAAGTCTTCAGAAAAATAAGTATTGGACTAAAGTACTGATACCAGAAAAATGTACTTAAGTACAGTAACAAAGTATTTGTACTCCACTACTTCCTACCTCTGGCAGGAAGCACTCTCCTGCCCTTGGTGGTGGATATTCCCCGGCACCATGCTGTCTTCAGACTTAAAGTCACCTTGTCGGGCTGAAAGACCAGGCTGCTCCAGTCCTCACCCCTCAGTTTATTTGAGGCCAATCCATATCCTCCTCACCTGCTTCTCCTCAACCTTTGTCTTATTTTCAGCTCCAAAGATGAACGAGTGTTGTCACTGCTCTGTGAGTATACTACACTGGCAATAAGAATATAAGAAATACTGGCATCACAAGCCAACTCTGTCCCAAATAACTTCTGCTTTCATTCCCCAATTCATCAGCCTGATCTCCAGTCCAGGTGGCGGGGAAAAGTCAACCGCTCGTTTTTAACTTGTGCACTTTGGACCACACTGCACTTTGCTGCACCCGATGAACGTGATTTATAGATGGTGAGATTTTCATTTTCAACTTCTGATTCACAAGCCAGGCATGGGTTTAAGTGGGTCTCTATTGTGTCTCCTGTTGTTTGGTAACACTTAACAATACAGTGAGGAACGACCTGATCATTAATGAATCAGATATTATTATGTTTTCAAAACATATTCATCTCTTTCAC
>CM053243.1:7981505-8209005 GCA_028583405.1 Pogonophryne albipinna
ACTTGTGCAAAAAATGTACTTAAATAAAAAGAAAAAGTAGGTCAGTTAAAAATGTACTTAGTATTCAAACATGACTGCTTCAAATCATGCATACTTTTCATTAAATGTCTAAATGAACTAACAAAACCGAGCCCTTGTGTCCAAACAAACAGCAAATCATGTTTCTCTACGACGGCGCTTTTCAGCCTCTGCATGAAATAACCTCTCTGAATGGTCCCGCGATAATAACCAGACCCGAGGATTATCCTCATACAATTCAATTAAAATGGCAGACAATGGCTTAAACGAAATCTATATGGACACCACGGCTGGTGCAAGAAGCATTCATAATGCCACGTAAAGTAAATAACCTCCTTCATAGAATCAACAGCAGAATAAAAAGAGAGCGTGCACAGGTTCTGCACAGCGGTCAGGGAGTGTGTTGGTGAGCAGGTGAGTCTGAATGACGTGCAGAGAGATGCCCCGCCCACAAACTGCATGCATAATATAAGCAGTCCACTCAGCCTCTCTGTCCCTCTGTGCTGCTTACAGTTCAAGTGTTGTTACCTGCGGAGTGTTTTAATCTTAAGTGCTTTAACATGTAGTGAGGAAATGCGGGACAACATAATATACTCAAAGTCAAATTACCTGTCATTAAAGCTTCAACGTTTTTTTTTACGAGAGACAGTATAAGAGAAAAAGCATGACATGTTTTAATTAACTAGAGAGAATAAGAAAATATCCAAAGCTGCTGTTGTTGTGTTATGGTTTATGTGCATCTGAATTTCAATACACACCAACTGTTTAAACAGACATACTATGAATGGTTGTTATGTCGTAGAGTAAATATGTTTTTATGTTTAATCAATACATTCTCAATAAAAGATGCCGGATGTCTTTCGTGGACATCTTTATTGATGTTCTGCTTTCTCAGGCTGTGACACAGAACATATCAAGAGACAGATCAACACATGTTATGGTTTCGTTGTAAAAATGAAAATAACACCAGACTAATCCTTGAGAAACACTTTTCTTGTCTTGTATACACAACTTTCTTGCAGATAAAAGTGCTAATATTGTATTGGATCCAGTCAATACTTCATCTGTGAGGTTGCTCCACAATGTGAGCAAAGCAGAGCTGCAGTGCTCCCGCAGAGACACTCAGGAGGGTGCTGCACAGATTCCTGCTCTAAGAGAGGAAGAGAGATTGGATGCTGAAGACAGACCATATTTATAGCCAGGGATAGGAATAATTCATCGCGATCAAAGTGCAGATCATGCTCCATCCCATCAGAGAGCCGATGTGGCAGAATGAGAAGAGCAGGCTTTCTCTCTAGCGGCTTCCCAGATGGAAACAGTGAGGCGAAGTGAACTCTGTGAAGCCGACGTCACGTGCTCTGCGTTGTTCTCAGGTGGCTTCACGTTAGAAGGAGAGCGACGCCTCAAAGACGCAACACGCAGAGGAAGAGGAAGAGGGTCCCATATGTAACACATGTTCTCAATCCGAGCGAGGAGTGGATGTCTGAGATCACAGTGGGGGGCCATCTGCTGGACAGCATGTGACACAATACAGCTGCACGTCACATGTAGGGGGGGGCTATTTCTATAACACTAAAAAAGGAGGACACTGGGATTATGCTCCAGCTTCACTGCATCCTGCAAACTCAAAACACATCTTGAGGCATCTTACGAAAAGATGGTCAAAGTCAAGATGCACCTTTTGTTTTGAATGTTGCTTTTCTGCTAGAATGTCTGCTAACGTCTCCATGGCAACGACAACATGCAAAAAGCGTTGAATTTGTCCTTTCTGCTATTTGTCACGAATCCATGCTCATTCTGAATGAAATCAAGTCTTTCTTTTCTGCCTCTCTGTAGCTAAACCTACCGCTAACTAATGACTGATGAGCTAGCTCGTTAGCGCTACTCTGTGCCACAATGCCATGAGGGTGACGTTCCGAAGCGCACGGCTAGTTTGGTTACATTTGTTACCAATAAAATACAAGATGCTTATTCATCACTGCTTTTAACCAATCATTTGAAGCACCACAAGCCTGTGTATAGTTGCACGTAGCTTATTTTTGTAAATTATACATGGTATGTGTAAAGAAGACTCCAAAGGATGAAACATGAGCAAGGCCTCCCTAGTCACATGGCTCCTGTACACCAATAGGAATACATCAGACCAAACCCCGGGTCTGACTGAATGAATAACACACTATTTCTGTCTGAGGTATAACAACTACTTGTTTACTATGTGTTTGATTCTCCATGCAGCTTTGATTTACTGCTTAACATGATCAGTGAATGCCACAGTCAGCATTAAGACCACACATGTGTGCACCCATGCTGCCCTTCACACACACACACACACACACACACTGAAGCCCACCATGCCAGTTTCTTTTATTTAATTTTCTCTCCCCCCTCAGACACTCATTTCCCCAGGGACACACACACGCACTCTCTCCTAGTCCATGCTTTCCACACACACACAGACACACACACACACACACACACACGCACTCTCTCCTAGTCCATGCTTTCCACACACACACACACACAGATGCCTGCGTCTTCCAGTTTCATTTTCTCTCCCACCCACATGCGCCTGTTTCTTTCTCTCTTTCATTTTCTGCATCTCCAAGCCTTTCTGCATCCCTGTCACTCCTTCAACAAGGATCGCACACACACACACACACACACACACACACACACACACACACACACACACACACACACGCACGCACACAAACACACAAGCACACAGACATACAAACTCCTTCATCTTCTCTTTTATTTCTTCTCCCTCCCACACTCTTCCTTTCACTGCTTTCATGCACGCTCACACACACACACAAAACACACACACACAAAACACACACACACACAGGCGCCTATTTAAATCGCTCTCTCTCACTCCTTCAATACAGGCTTCGGGGAGTAATGGATCACATGTGACGACATAAAGTAATCAGGATACATAAAGAAGGGAACTGTATTTGTTGACAATTACATTTTAAAAGAGTACATGTCACATACCCTTAAGTAAAAAACGTATTGTTATGTATTTCTTTTGTTTCTATTTGCTTTGCATTTGATATTGAGGTTATCCAAAATGAATGTAAAGTAATCCGGATACATGACTTTTATATTTTGACACATAGATGAAGTTACTGATTAGGTTCTTTGACCTGTAACTAGTTATTGTTTAAAGTAACCCTCCCACTCCTGCTCATACATACAGAACCCTGTCCTTCTCTCCTTTTCTTTTTACAATCTCTCTCAGCACGTCTTCCTCCCACGATCACGTGTACGCACTACCGGCCGTCCAGCTTCCCCTGCTCCCAGCTGGGCTTGGACGGCACTCTTCCTCTGGCCTCTCCGGGCCATCTGGAGTGCAATGTCCCCGCTCCGCTGGTCCCCTGCCAGCCGCTGAGCCTCCACGGACCAACGCAGCGTCTTCGAGCACAATTTGTAGCTCTGCTGTGTGCCCAGTGACCCAGCTCAGTGAAGGCATTGAGTCCCGCGTTCCCCCACCTCAAAGGAGCCTCATTCTGCTTTGATGACACCTGTGCTCTCTCCGGACGGAGGATGGCACAGTCATTGATTAAAGCAACAGAGAAACCTTACTTGCAATTATAGCTTTGTTTGTGATCTTGGAGAAGGTTGTTTTTCGCATGAGTAGTGAATATCAAAACCCTGGCACACTGTAGCCTTCACAGCAAGCTGAACAAAATGATTGATACTGTAACTTGAAATCTGTTGTCAATCTTTAGGATGTCAACCAATGAGATACAACTCCGAAAAACACGTGGATACACACGCTGCTGGTTTCAGGAGGTTCTAATGTCCCAGAGATAGGAATACAACTGCTTATATATACCGCTTAGAGATGCCCCGCCCCTTAGCCTATCACGTACAATGTGTTGGAGCGCTTGCGAACGAAGTATGAAGAATACATACTGATGTCACTATATACGAAGTAAACAAAGGAGAAAACTCCCTCTCACTCAGGAACTTCAGCCTTTGCAGGCCATTTACATGCACTAAAACCTACAGGAAATGGGAAACCCTGAAATGCATAATAGGGCTCCTTTAATATTATATAGGGTGTGAAATACGGGTTTGTTTTGAGCCAAATGACATTACATTACACTTCATTTAGCGCAGGGGGGTCAAACTCAATTTCATGGCGGGCCACATCAGTATTATGGTTGCACTCAAAGGGCCGGTTGTAAGTATATAAATATACATATATAAATATATATATAATGTATATAAAATGATGTATTATATTACATGATTGCCTCTGAATTGGATTATTATCGAGAGGGTATAATGACTTCATAATTAACTACATCTGAAAGCAGAAGTATGGGGAAAATAATTGCAACTAATTGCAAGTCTCTTCAGTGCGCAGCTCATGTCACAAAATGAGATGCATTGTGGGACATGTAGTATGGGCAATTCTGTAAAGTGGATAATAAACATATTCTTTGCTAGCTCTTGAGGGCCGCATAAAATGAAGTCGCGGGCCGTATTTGGCCCCCGGGCCTTGAGTTTGACACCCCTGATTTAGCTGATGCTTTTATCTAAAGCAGTGTTTCTCAAACTTTTTCATACCAAGGACCACTTAACCAATAAAAAAACACTCGCGGACCACCTAACTCCACAAATATCCCAAAACACATCGTTTTTTACAAATCGCCTGAAAATGGTACAAACAAGTGGCCACATGTGTGATGAAGGTGTTTATCTGGGCTATATCATGCAATCGAAAGTGAAACTTAGGCTCGCTCCATTGCGGAGATATTCCCGCGAGAGTGCGGAAAACTTAAATTTATTTATTTATTTCAAATGTGAAATTTTACCAATATACTCACGGACCACTAGGGGGCGCTCACGGACCACCAGTGGTCCGCGGACCACACTTTGAGAAGCACTGATCTAAAGTGATTAACAATAAGTGAAATAAACCTTGACAATATACACTCAGAAGAGCAAGACACCTGCAGGTACATTAGCTTCAATAAGCCATACCTCTGTAAGTGCATGTGCATTAGTCTCAATTGACCGACATCTTTTCAGTACTACAACTCTTTTACTATTTTATTTTTAGCTTGTGCAAACCAATCAGCTTTTAGCACCGCAGCGCAGTGTTTAGAGCTAGATGACTTAAAGACTGAAATACAAATATACAGAATCTATTTCAATACATAGGACCAAATAAATGTGGCTTTGAAATGAAGTCGTGCCTTTTGAAATGGATCCTAATTGACTGAAAGTCATTCAGCCAGTTTCCCACCTCAAAGGGGCCTTGTTCGGCTTTGATGACACCCACGCTGCCTCTCAGCTCGACAGGGTGATTAATTAAAGCAAGTAAGACACAGTCGTCGCAATTACAGCCTTGTTTAAGATCGTCTACATCTAAACAATCTTTAAACTGACCACCAACACACAGAGTGAACGTGCAAAGGCAACGGAAAGCAAGGAGTATTTGTTGTTTTCGCTGCACACTCGAAATCTCCAAACTGTATGTAATTGTGATTCCTTTAGACAACTCTCTGGAAACACATTACGTTTTAAAGTCACCACAACTCTTAAGGTTGTGCTCAAGATGCTTGGGCAACATCATTTGAGTTACAAAAGTGGCATAACCCAAAATACAAGCCTGAGGCGAGTTAGCGCGTAGTTGCTATTTTTAAAATCCTTTAATAAACACACAGATCCTTTGTGACACCCGCTCAACAAGGACACACACACACACACACACACACACACACACACACACACACACACACACACACACACACACACACACACACACACACACACACACACACACACACACACACACACACACACACACACACACACACACACACACACACACAAACTCTGTCCTGAACTTTTTTTCGATTCTCTGATTGAACTCCAGCCAAAGGTTTGGAGAAAATAATCATCATCAATTACAAAGTTGTTGTTTTTTAAGACACTGGGCATAAATTGATTTTGGGATCCAGGAATTGGAAACTACTGGAGGAGTTGTACCAATGATGTGTGCTGCATAAAGTAATCAGACACAGCAAAGTGACTAACACAAAAAGAATAACCTAGCGCACAGATTGCAATGCACACAGCACTGTTAAAACATCCAATGTGCTTTATTAGCACCTAACAGAAACCAGATCAATCTCTCATTGTCACCCCAACAATAAATCAGTCCTTTAGCTGTGAAACAAACTGCAGCAGCAGTCAGCAAACAGTAAGTAGAAATATGCTTAACCTTGCAATGACCCTGTGGTCCTTTCTTACATGAATACAAAGCAAATAAACTCTGTATAATGCACATCCACATTCAAGCATTTAGGGACAAGACAAGCACTGCATCCATTTTAAAACTTTGGAGCAATAAGGTCAGAAAGCCAAAGTATGAAGGAGCACTTGTCAGCTGATTGAACCCCAAATGGTGTTTTTAAAACGTAGTAATGGCAGTAAAATGAGCAGGCAATGTGCGACATACTTTTTAGCCTCTACAGTAAGCTGAACAAAATCAAAAGTGATTGATACCGCGACTTTAGTCAATCTTTAAGATGTCAACAAAGGAGATCAAACTCGGAAATAAAACACATTGCACAGAAACAATATACAGACACACACTGCTGGCTTCAAGAGGCTCTAATATAGAATCTAAAAGACAGGAATAAAACAGCTTATCTGTACAGTGAAACACATCGCATTGGACTCAACAAGATAAGCACTGCATTCATATTCCAACTTTGGTGCGAGAAGGTTTGAAAGCCAGAACAAAAAGGATTATTTTCCAGCTGATTGAACCCCAAATGGTATTTCGAGAACTTGATAACGGCAGTGAAATCAACAGGCAATGTGTGACATTAATACTTTTTAACTGTAGCCTTTACAGCAAGCTGAACAAATTCAATAGTGATTGATACTGTAACTTTATAGCTGTTGTCAATCTTTAGGATGTCAACCGATGAGATCCAACTCCGAAAAACACATGGACACACAACGCTGCTGGCTTTAGGAGGTTCTAATACAATGTCCCAGAGATAGGAATAAAACTGCTTATATATACATTAAAATACATCGCAATGGACTCACCTAAAAGCATTTAGGGAAAAGACAAGCGCTCCATTTGTTCTCAAACTTTGGCGCAAAACGATTTGAAAGCCAGAACAAGAAGGAACATTTTTCAGCCGATTGAACCCCAAATGGTATTTTAAAAACGTGATAATGGCAGTGGAATCAACAGGCAATGTGTGACATATGAGGGTCAATACTTCTTAACTACAGCCTTTACATTAAGCTGAACAAAACCAATACTGAACTGATACAGTAACTTTGTATCTTCAGGGTGTAAGATACCAATACAGGATCAAACTCTGGAGTACAACACATGGACACACTCAGCACAGAAACAACAGACACTGGGCTTTAGGAGGCGATATGCAGACACAGGGATGAACCAGCTTATCTGTACAGTGGCACACATCGCATTGGACTCACCTTACAGCCAAATGAAGCACGGAGTGAGAGCTCCTCTTCACTAGTTGATCAGCTAAGTCTCTCTGCGTGTGTCAGCACCACGGACAGCGCGTTCTCCTCTGACCCTTGTTATACGGAAATTATGAAGCGCTGTCGCAGTGTAACCGAGAAGAAAAAATTATCAAGTTTGATGCCACCCCGTAGATTCTCTGTCTGGAGAAAACATGCCTCGCCTGATGCTTGCAGAAAAACCCGATCACAATGCCTCTCGCTCGGTACTCCTCACATCTTTGTGCATCCCCGAAAGAGTCTCCCAGGCTGCACAACACAGGGACTTTTATCACTGGCTTATCGCGCTATCGGATCTTCATTGGCACGCCTCTCTTTGTCTTCAAGGCGATGCTGATACTGATAGAGATAGAGATGAGTGAGTTTCCTCCCTCCCGCGGATCCAGGAGGAGTGTCCCCCTCGGTCTGAGTTCATTAAAGACTCTTCTAATATGGATGAGCTCCGTGAAACATCGTTATTATCGCACGTCTTTTTCTTACCACTCTCTCACGTGCACTACCGTGACGATCCACATGTCCCTTTATCGGAGATATTCTAACGTCATTATGATTAATTATGCATTAGGGATTATATGATTTAGGAGACAGTGCCGCTGTACGAGTGGGCGGGGTGTTTATGAATGTGTGTGTTTGTGTGTGTGACTTTTTACCAGTTGGCAGGGCACAACAGCTCAAGTGAGGACATAATTGGTGTCTCCAATTTGTTTCCACTTGAGCTGCATTTGAAGTAAAACGATGCATGCTTTCATCTTTGGCTCAGGTAAATGTGTATGGCTGGTATTACTCTCTCTCCTCTTTGACTTTGTCCTATGTATTGCTTTTATGAAATACATGTGGATAGTCTTCTTAAGCTAAATAAGGAACACATTAATACAAAACCTTTTGAACTATAATTCAACTTTATTATCGTATTTACACCATTGTATATATGGTATGTTATATATTGTATTACAATATGCACACTTGACCTCTTAATTCCGCTTTTTTATATACATGTATTTATTTCAAATATTTATATTGCACCTTAGACCTTTTTTTATTATATGTTTTTATAACTATAAAAAAAGGTGTATTCTAAAATAAAGACACTGTCACAAAATCCAGTTTCCTCTGGATTCAATAAATGATTCTGATTTTAAATCTGATTGATGATACTGAAATGGTTTATCTACTTTCTGGTTAAATAAGTGATACATTAAATATGAAATAAGTCAAATCAGGGACAGGGAGTTAGGGCAGCACTATCTGAAGTCTCGGAATGTCCCAAATTGTGTGCATGTGTGTGTGGGAATGTTTTATGAATTCATATTCTAATTTTATATTCGAACTCCGACGTCAGACTGCATTTGGCAGACTACTCCAGCTCAGCTGTTCCAGTACAATATGTTTAGTTTCCAGAGATAGAAGTTAAAAAAAAAAAGTTAAAGCCTTTTATTGTCATTGTACACAGAGTATAACGAGATTCAGAGTGCAACTCTGTCCCGGACAAACAGTGCACAACCAAAACAGAGAGCTGTGAGCCGCAGCGTCTGAGCGCTGAGGAGACACAACAGATGTGAGAGTCCACCTGCTGATGCCTCAGAAAAGCATCTCAGTGTACCATTGATTGTATTGGGATTGTGATTGTATTGATATCAAAGTGCCACTTCCACTTATTGACCTCACCAAATTGGGCTGGTTTCAATGTGACCGCCTGCAGCCCGAGAACAGCCGTCAGCCTCAGAGAAACGCACACACAGTAAGCTGTTTAATCTTGCACTGATTTGTAATAAAGGATTTTCTCATAAAAGAAAAAGGATGCATATTTGGAACAAAGAATGGAGCTTTAATGAAAAGAGAAAAAGCCCTGTAGGAGGGATATCAAAATCCAGTGGATGTGCATAATTCATCTCAGACTACTATTCTCAGTATTAGCCCTCTGCACTGCAGGAGGGAGCTGCTTCACTTGGATCTGTACTAAGGCAGTATGTTTGTCAGGTGTGTTTCCTAAGTGACAGCTTGAACAAGAAAAACCTACATTTAAAACCCGTGGGAAAGTCTATCGCATACTGGAGAGGACTGATTTAAATCTCCATCTGCAAGCATGCTCATTTATCTGGCATTGGAGTTCGTCTCATTTAATCTAATGTTTCATTCTTGCACAATAGCTGCAGTGTAGTTGTAGCAATACAACTCAGAAGTTTCATGCTCCTCTTACAATGCAACATACATTACATTTAAGACATGAAAACAAAACAAAATAGTGCAAGAAGAAATTGAAATGAAAGTGTTGCTGTTCAACCATCACTGTGTTTCAAGGTAACAGGTATGCTGCTCATGTACCAGACTGTAAACGATGTCCAAATGAATATTGCGTGTTGTTTCATGTCACTGTGTTATTGTCTCATCTCAGGGTGTGGCTCCTGAAACACCGAGTCTTCCTCCTGCACAGCTGTCACACTCTCGCCGCTCGTGATTTGAGCACACCCCCCTCTGCTGGTGTTACGCAGCAAAGAGCCTTTCTTCTCTGGGCTTTCTGTATGGCTGCAGGGAGTCTGGGTACACGTCCAAAAACACTAATTCAGACCCACAGGAAGGCTTTTCTATCCAATGCAGCACAAGCAGGGTGTATTGTACTGCTTTTATTTATTTATTCACAAAGCTGCCGCATGTAAGTGGGACAAAACATCGCCCAAGTCCTGAAGATCTAAGAGGCTCCAGCACAGCAGCTGCAGCGCGTCTCTGCGGGCCGTTCGCTGCCTGTTGCATCAGCAGACCTGACGAGGAAACATGCTGAAAATCATCAGGGTTGAATTCTGCGTCAGTGGGGGAGGACAATCTTGTGTTTGCACCTTTGAATGTGACTTATAAGGTCTTACAAAGTAATAATGCGTTATTGCAAAAATGACGTGTCAAATGCATGTTTTTTTTATCAAAGAAATGTCACCTTGCACTGTTTTTACAGGAAAGCTTGTTCACAACATTCTCTGCAACATTTAGCTTACTGTATTATTATTTTTACATATACTGTATAGTTTACTTATTACTCACACATTGGTCTTGCAACATAAGCACTCAATTCTGCATCAGCGAGGGAGGAACATCTTGTGTGTGCACCTTTGAATGTGACTAATAAGGCGTTTTCTTACAAAGTAATAATGCGTTATTGCAAAAATGACGTGTCAAATGCATGTTTTTTTTATTAAAGAAATGTCACCATGCACTGTTTTTACAGAAAAGCTTATTCACAACATTCTCTGCAACATTTAACTTACTGTATTTTATTTTTGACATATATAGTTTCTACATCACTCGCACATCAGTCTTGCAAGATAAGCACTGTTTTATTGTTTTTACAAATTGTTTTATGTCTTATGTATATTTATGTTGCATTGTTGCAGGAGCTACTGAACTGTAGCTACTGTGCATATGAAAATAAAACCTTTAAATCTTGAATCTTTGAAAGCTATTAACAAGTGATAAAGAATAGCATGGAGGAAAATAGTGTGCATGCACTTTTAAATGTGACTAAATAAAACATAATTGACAAAATAATGATGCATTATTGCAATTATGATGCGTCAAATCCATGCTATTTAAAGTGGACCTATCATGCTATATTTGAATAATATATTGTAGGGCCATACCTATATAAAACATGTCTGTGAGTTTTTGTTTTCAAAATTCCAAACAGATCATGCATTTTAGCCATGCCTCATTTCGATGTATTTGCTCTATTCCAGCCCTCTATTCAGCAAGGGCGGATTCTGTGACTACAGCGCCACTTACAGGCCTGGCATATACTACAGCGTCTCCAGCGCTTTAGAGCGGTCTCGTGTGAACGGACACGTTCGTGGCCCAACCCCCCATTCCCCTGATAGGTGGAGAGTTGCCCATATAGGCGGAGCTCCTCGTTCCTAAAGTCAGAGAATTTTCAAATAATAATCAGATCCGTTGCAGCCCCATTTTTAGAGATTTGGGTACGGAGGAAAAGAGAGAGGGTTGTGTTTACTGTCACTTGGTGAGGTCCCTGACACACCGGGGACACATATTCATGTATAAAAGACGTACAAAAGTGCATTTTGCATGATAGGTCCCCTTTAATAAAGACATGTCACAATGCCCTGCTTTTACATCAGAGCTACTAAAACGTGATAAAGATAATTTTGTTTGCTAGATCAATGCTTTTTAATGTCTTAAAGTTGAGGCGATCATTTAACAGCATCTCAGATTGGAAGTGTTGGCAGGTCTAATGTGCTTTAATGAACATGTCATCTGTTGGACAGCTAGTTTTTGATGGATTTTGGAGGTTGTGAGTCTTGACACAATTCCCTGGCCAAAAGACAAACAACCCCCTCGTGGCACACTCATCATTTCCATCCTCTCACTGCTCATCGCTCATCCAACCCTGGCATCTGCTGTTGCTCATAATCAATAGTGTAGGGATCCAAAGTCTGCCCAGAGCAAGCAGTTGCCAATTATATATCGCCCACAGAATATTGTTACTGTCACATGAAAAGTATGTGTTTTTTTTTCTTTGTGCGAAAGTTTCATAGTATTTTTTGGATGCTATGCAAAGAAAATATTGTGTGAGTCTGAAATGTTCACTGGTTTGAAAGCATAATTCTGCTTGAAAATCACACATGAACCTCCATATGTTCTCAACATCTGGCCTGCTTGATCTCTGTTAAACACAATCTTATGCTCACGCTCAATTCATTTTCATCCTTTACTGTCAATTCTCTGCGTTAACCTGTGGACTAATTTATAAGCTATAGATCTGTAATGAATGATTCATTACGTCCTGACACAAACTGTACCCCGAGGCCCAATATTGCCATAAATAATCTTCCTCAAACTTATTACAGACTCAGCAACGGCATAACTCTGCCGTTCTAAATTGCTCTTTTGGCCCAGCCAGCCTGTGATTGATTATGATAAATGGACACGGGCAACAGTTTTAATAAATTACACTGACCAGAATAAATCCAGGGCTCTCCAATCTGCAGCCTGTTTCATTCTTTTGGTATTGACTGATACACTGCATACAAACACCTCCAATTGCATCACGGGGGCAAAGCCTCAGAGGTAGGCTACGTGTTTTCACCACGGTCAGTTAGACTTCTGGCCGAGAGCAGATTTATCAAAGCAATGCAGCAGAAAAGACAGTTTCGCTTTGACAAATTGAGGGCTTCAAGCTAGCAATATCGACAAATATTCACAATGAAAAATAAGTGAGGTAAGGCAAATACTGGTTGGCACAAATCTCACAACAAGAATCCAACAAACACTGCACAAAAGCTCCAGGTAATTACGGGGGAAAGGGTCTGCAAGAAAGCTCCATCATGAACACAGATATTGTGTGATAGTGATAGCACTCAAAGCACTTCAATTAGAGACAGAATGGATCAGGTTTCAGAGCTTTCCCTTTCTCTTCTGCACGAAAACTCTCTGATACTTGATCCTGAGCTCCTCTGATGAAGATGAATGCATCCGTGCTGCGCCGCATTTGAGGTTTCCAGTGAGGGTGCACTAAGCTGGAGTCCGAACCCCGATCTATTGACAGGCGAGGCATCATGCGGGCAATCCCTGTCTGAGCACTCGCAGTATCAAGGTGTGGACAGAAAGCTTCAGGGCCAAGCAGGAAGATGTATAGATAAACCATCCGCTGTACATTTTTACTCTGTGAGCCAATTATCTGCAAATACAGCTCAGGGTAACGTTTTAAAAAATGCACATTGGGTAAATGCAACAGTGGGTGTGAGGTAATGTGATTTTATTATCTGTTTCTTTTTGTTGTTGCACCACTTTTAAGATATGTTCCTTTGGCCTCGATAGTCGGGAAGGAGAATAAACAGCCTCCGTGTCTCTAAGCGTATCTGGTATCGGTTTCAGAACACCTGTCTCACACCAGGTGATGCGCTTTGGGATGGCTTTATATTTGGGTTAGGAGGATTCATGTCTGTGTCGAGACCACCGGATGACCTGTCTCTTCTCCAGCAGTATAACGTGATGAGTTGTGACTTCACTTGTCCAGCAGTCATATATTTGACTCTGGTGTCTGTCAGCTTCTGCCAGGCAGCTGGCTACCAATTTGCTGTAGTTTAGGAGGAGACAGAGAGAAAACGAACATTAAATATTGATTTCAGTTGGCATCAAGGAATGGGTTTACGAAGCTTAAGCACCAAATGTTGTCAGTAAAGCCCAGAATCTTTACTGTAAATCTTGCGTGACATTTTTTGTACTAAATCCCAATGATGGATGCATAGGAAGCAATGTGTTTAAAAAGGCCTTATTGAAGCAAAATGCTGACTGTACTAAAGTTCCATTGGACAGCTTTAAATGCCCTCAATCATCGCCAACATGAAGCTACGATGGGAGGACAGCTAGGTTTCCTTAAAATGAAGTTGATAGAGCTTTAAATGGTGTCAGGGAAGAGCGAAGCAGGCAGGACACAAATGCAGATTTAACAGAAAATACCTTTGTTTCAAGGCTACAGGTAACAGACAGAGCAGAACTCTCTCCCCCGTGAAC
The DNA here is from genome assembly GCA_028583405.1 of Pogonophryne albipinna. Lineage (NCBI taxonomy): Eukaryota > Metazoa > Chordata > Actinopteri > Perciformes > Artedidraconidae > Pogonophryne > Pogonophryne albipinna. The sequence continues at coordinate 7,995,576 of CM053243.1, forward strand.
ACAGTCAACAACAAACAAGGATCTAACAAAGGCTGGAAAAAGCGAACCCAAATGCACACAGGACTAATCAAAGAAACAGGAGACAGGTGAGGAGGGAGGAGAAAACACAGGGGCACCAGGTGAAGACAATCGGGTAATCAGGTAGGAGGGAACACACAGACAGGAAGCAACAGGCAAGACGGGAGGTGAACACTTCTCAAAATAAAACAGGAAACCAAAGACAGAAAAAGACAAGACAAATCAAACCAAAGACAGATCGTGATAAATGGTCAGTGTGTGGAATTAAAGGAAATTAGCAGAAATTAAATAAAAGCATTGGTGTATATAAAAGCCCGAACTATGAATTTCCATTCTATTGTTAGCTGACAATGAGCCGTTTATACACATATGAAGCTGGTCCTCTTCCATGAAGAAAAGACAAACCAAGCTCTGTCTCTACTTTTTACGTTTCCTGGCGGCCAAACTAGACCTTGATTGAATTATGTAATTTCTAAAGTATATAAGGATTGCCTCTGAGTGATGTCAAGGTCATAAAAGATGCCATGGTGTACCACATGTTTGCACTTAACAGTGCGTTACTGCAGTGTTAACGGGGAATGTTTGAAGCCAAATGCTTAACGATGATTTCAAAACTCTGCTGTTACAGGGCAGGGCAGGTGATGGGCACAGATCTACAGTTTATAAAGTCCAAGCAGACAAACAAGTAGGGAACAGGCAGACGGATGGGAAAGTAGTAGGTAATTGTGTGATGAAAAAACACCACACAGCCACAGGCAGACATGATCCAGGGACACAGAGGCAGATCACAAGATTGGAGACAGAAGATTGGAGGGTTCACCAGGAATCAGACAAAGAGAGCAGGTCGGAGGCAGGAAGGCTCGACAAAAACAATGAAAGCAAACACAATTCTAGGAATTAGTATACGTTGCAGAGTGCAATTCATTAAACAGCACTGATGTACATTTTGACAGCTGCAACATAACATGATTTAAAGGTCACCTATTATGAAAAAAACACTTTTTCAAGTCTTTTATACATATGTGTCCCCTCTGTGTAAAGAGATTCTGAAAGTTTCAAAGACCCCCTCTTTTTTGTCCTGATCCATTTCTATAAAAACCTGTCTGAAAATGAGCTGATCAGATTTTGGCCACTTTATGATGTCATAACGATGTTTTGTCTTGTGTAACCATTAGCCAATCAGCAACCAAGGTAACCCCCCCCCCCCCCCCCCCCCTTATCACCTGAATCTCCTCCTTGAGCACCATTGTGTTCTTTTTAACCAAATATCTCTCAGAGGGGCGTGGGGAGGGGCTTCTTGTTTTCATCTGAAGTAACAGACAGAGAATCAGCAAAATACCGGTTCTGGCATTAACCCACTAACCCATCCAAGATACAAATAGCTCATGTTCCAGCGGTGTTAACAACACCAACACTCCCCTTGTCAGGATTCTCATGTTTTGTCACGTTTGTAGTTTTGTATGTCTGGTTATGGGTATTTTCCTCCTTGTATATTGTCTGGTCCTTCTTCCTGTGTTTTTCCCCTGTCGTTAGTTTCCCTGGTGTGTCTAGTTGTCTGATTGTGTTCACCTATGGCCCTTGTGTTTCTCCTCCCCTGCCCGGCTGTTTCTCGTCTTGTGATTACCCCTCCCTGTATTTAGTCTGTTCTCTTCCTGTGTTCAGTGTTGGTTCGTCTTTTGTTTGTGACTAAGTCTCCGGTGAGTGTTCTGTTTTGTCTTTATTAGTATCCGGTAGCCTTGAAATAAAGGAATTTTCAGTTTAAATCTGCATTTGGGTCCTGCCTGCTTCACACACCGCAACAGAACGAACCAACCAAAATATGGGCCCAGCAGATCCTTTTGAGCAGGAGATATTGGAGTTTTCCTTTGCTTTGGCTGGCTGCTCTAGTCGATGGTTGGGAGCGTCCAGGGTTCAGCAGCGAGAGGCTGTTCTGGCAGAAGCACGCCAGATTACGATGGAGAAACCAGGCTTGGTTCAATTCTTACCGGACGGGATTTTGGATTTCCTCATGGTGTGTTATCCCCTGCCTGACAGACCCAGGCCTCCCAACTCCCGTTATGACACCACACGCATCGGTGTGGTCCGTTTGGAGTCAACCCTGGCTTCTGCCCCATTGCCTGCTCCTGTCCAGGAGCCGTTCTCTGGAACTCGTCTGGCCTTTGGAGGTCCACGGAGCCTCCAAACGGCTCCTAAAGGAAGGAGTCGCAAGGCCAGGTTAGCAGCCCGAGCCCAAAGATCCATGGTTCCGGCCCCAGTTCTGGCCCCAGCGGCCATGGTTCCGGCCCTGGTTCCGGCCCCAGCAGCCATGGTTCCAGACCCAGTTCTGGCCCCAGTGGCCATGGTTCCGGCCCTGGTTCTGGCCCCAGCAGCCATGGTTCCGGCTCCAGTACTGGCCCCAGCAGCCATGGTTCCAGCCCCAGTTCTGGCCCCGGCAGCCATGGTTCCAGCCCCAGTTCTGGCCCAAGCAGCCATGGTTCCGGCCCTGGTTCTGGCCCCAGCAGCCATGGTTCCGGCTCCAGTACAGGCCCCAGCAGCCATTCCGGCCCCAGTTCTGGCCCCGGCAGCCATGGTTCCAGCCCCAGTTCTGGCCCTAGCAGCCATGGTTCCGGCTCCAGTACAGGCCCCAGCAGCCATGGTTCCAGCCCCAGTTCTGGCCCCAGCAGCCATGGTTCCAGCCTCAGTCCTGGCCCCAGCAGCCATGGTTTCGAATCCAGCCCCTCGTCTCCGGCCGACTCCAGCTCCCCGTGTCCTGTCGGCGTACGGGCCAACGCCAGCTCCCCGTGTCCTGTCGGCATTCCGGCCGACTCCAGCCCCCCGTGTTCTGTTAGCGAACCGACCGTCTCAAGTCTCCTCTCAAGTTCCTTCTCAAGTCCCCTCAAGCCACATCTCCAGCTCCCTCTCGAGTCTCCTCTCAAGTCTCCTCTCGAGTCTCCTCTAGAGTTCCCTCTCGAGTCCCCTCTCGAGTTCCCTCTCGAGTCTCCTCTCCAGTTCCCTCTCGAGTCTCCTCTCCAGTTCCCTCTCGAGTCTCCTCTCCAGTTCCCTCTCGAGTCCCCTTTCGAGCCCCCTTTCAAGACACTTCGCAAGTTCCCTCTCGAGTTCCCTCTCAAGTCCCCTCTCAAGTCACCCCTCCAGTTCCCTCTCGAGTCCCCTCTCGAGTTATCTCTCAAGTCTCCTCTCGAGTGTCCTCTCGAGTTCCCTCTCAAGTCACCCCTCCAGCTCCCTCTCGAGTCCCCTCTCGAGTCCCCTCTCGAGTTCCTTCTCAAGTCCCTCCTCTAGTCACTTCTCTAGTCCGCTCTCTGGTCCCTTCCCGAGTTCCTCCTCTAGTCCCTTCCCAAGTCCCTTCTCTAGTCCCTTCTCTAGTCCCTCCTCTAGTCACTTCTCTAGTCCCACCTCTAGTCACTTCTCTAGTCCCACCTCTAGTCACTTCTCTAGTCCCACCTCTAGTCACTTCTCGAGTTCCCTCTCGAATCACCTCCTCGAGTTCCCTTCTCGAGTTCCTCCTCTAGTCCCTCCTCTAGTCCCTCCTCGAGTCCCCTCTCTAGTTCCCCCTTGGTTCCCCTCTCGAGTCCCCTCTCGAGTTCCCCCTTGGTTCCCCTCTCGAGTCTCCTCTCGAGTCTCCTCTCAAGTCCCCTCTCGAGTCACGTCTCAAGTCCCAATGTCCTGTCCAGTTGGAGGCCCCGCCAACTACTCCTCTGCCGGGGGTCTTGCCAACCCTGTGTCCTGTCCCATTGGGGGTCCCGCCGACGACTCTTCTGCCGGGGGTCCTGCCAACCCTATGTCCTGTGCCGTTGGAGGTTCCGCTGGGGTTCCTGCCAGCTCCATATCCTGTCCCGTTGGGGGTCCCGTCGACTACTCTCCTGCCGGGGGTCCTGCCAACCCTGTGTCCTGTCCCGTTGGGGGTCCCGCCGAGGACTCTTCTGCCGGGGGTCCTGCCAACCCTATGTCCTGTGCCGTTGGAGGTCCCGCCGACTACTCTCCTGCCGGGGGTCCTGCCAACCCTATGTCCAGTCCCGTTGGGGGTCCCGCCGACTGCTCTCCTGCCGGGGGTCCTGCCAATCCTATGTCCTGTTCCTCTGGGGGTCCCGCCTTCAAATCTTCTGCCGGGGGTCCTGTCAACCCCTTGTCCTGTTCCGTTGGAGGCCCCGCCATCACCTGTCTCGCCGGGGGTCCTGCCAACTCCTGGTCCTCTTCCGTGGGGGATCCTGCCGAAGCCTGTCCCACCGGCTCCGGTTCCTGTTCGGCCGACACCGGGTCCTGCCCGGCCTCCGGAGCTGTTTGGCCTTCGCCCCACCTTGGACTCTGCCTTGCCCCCGGACCGTCCGCCCGAGTCCCCCTTTTTGAACTCTGCCTTGCCCCCGGGCCGTCCGCCCGAGTCCCCCTTCTCGGCTTCTGCCTTGCCCCCGGGCCGTCCGCCCGAGACCCCTTCCTAGTCCTCTGCCGTGCCCCTGGGCTGTCAGCCCAAGACCCGTCCTCCAGCCCCCCTCCACCCACCCTGGTGGCCCTAGTTTTCTCCGGTGAGTGTTCTGTTTTGTCTTTATTTGTATCCGGTAGCCTTGAAATAAAGGAATTTTCAGTTTAAATCTGAGTTTGGGTCCTGCCTGCTTCACACACCGCAACACCTCTGGTGCTCGACGTCCCAATCCTGTATGCACAGCTAACTGAGCTAACGGCTAACTAACTAACGGCAGATACTGTTAGCAGCAGTTAGCGGTTAGCAATGCTCATAAAGCTTCCTCTCAGGAGAATCTCAGAGAGTTGAGTCAGAGGGGAAACCACAACACATTTACCACCATGAAATATGATCCAGTGTCCAATAAAATACTCTTAGTCCTGTAGAGCCTTTCATACTTTTACCCACCTTATCATTAAAGTTACTTTCTTCAAAAGCAGACGTACTTAGCAAGGAGTTGGAACGACGGAAGCACAATTTCACCAACTACAGGTCATTGTAGCACCAAAACGATTTTGACAGTCTTATTTTAAGGTTAAAAGAGTTACCAAATAGTTTTCCCTCACATTTTATTGACGTTGGAAGCAGAGACTGATAATAAAACATAAACACTTTGTGAGATAGCAAGTCCCATACCTTAAAATATCTCAGAGAGCTGAATGATAAATGTTTTGTTTCTGTGAAATGTTGAAGTGGCCTCGGGTTACACTTATCACGATTCCTGCCCGCTCTCAGTCCGACCTGCAGACTGCCTGACTCGCCTTCTGCATAAAAACAACAATGAATACGGATAAATGCCAAAGCAATACAGATTTGCAATAATAAAGAACTGTTTGTTTAAATAGTAATAGCTCTCAAAACCCATCCTTTTACAAAGAGTGCCTGGAATATTTGTTTAAAGTAGGACAGTGCATTTTATTATGTTTTCCATGATATTTATTTATAAGAAGAATAAAAACAGTTAAACCCTATCAGCGAGTCATAAAGACTTCAGAGCGAAGCTATAATGCCCTGATGTTGTGTTGTATCACAGGCTTTTTATGCAACAAATTTAGTCCAGAATTAGGGGAAGTATATACTGTATGCCAGTGACGTGCGGTGAGGTTCATGGCTGGTGAGGCACTGACTCTTTCAGAGTCAGATTTACAAATATTATATATTTTGACCTTAAAGGTGGCGGGGTAGGTAATTTTGGAGAAACCAGCTCGAGTGCGCTAGAATTTGAAAATACACAGCCCCTCCTCCAACACACACGAATGCGCACATGACCAATGAGGGCACGAGATAAGTTTGTGCACAGATGGAAGGCTGACAGGCAGGTTATTTTAGCCGGGCCGGCTAAAATGAGTGGTCGTGCTTTTTACAGTACTACGGCTTCCACAGATGAAATGTTTTTATGTATTTTTTGTCAAAGCACTTAAGATATTCATTGCTATCGGGATGTTAAGAGCATTCCATGGAATATAACAAAAAGTGTATATCGTGCCGGTTTCTCAAACTTACCTACCCCACCTTTAATCGAAATATTCTGTTATTTTCAAAAGCTTTTTTAGTCTGATACTTCGATTCATTTTAAACAGACCGTTCAACAAAAGGATAGCCTACCCAAAATCTAAATATTGGATTGTTCTCTCTTAGTAAGATCCAATTTTCATTACAAATGTGGTCTTACCTTGACTTGAAGATGAAGTCCATGCTATCCTTCTGGACAACAATCTTTATTACTTTTTTGTAAAAGTCCTCCTTATCTTCCTCTAGTTTCAAAAGCCTAGCTTGTTGTTTTCCTCTACCGTCTCTGCGTAGAATAACAGTAGCAACAAGAACCTGTGGGCTCACTTGCGCCCCCTTCAGTGCGGCAGAGGTTGTGGCTGCCTCCCTTGGTGCTTTTTTCATTGCCGTTGTATGATGAGACCAGCGGGCTTAAATATCATATATACGTGAAATAAGTTATTTAGAGACTATGGATGGCGAGGATAAATGTAATAAAGGGATCTACAAACATTACATTGGTGACATACAGTGAGATGGTGCAGGCATGCGCTTAGGGCCTGCTTTCCAGACAGTTTCTGTGGGGTGACGCATTCTGAGGTGAGGCAGAGCTCATCTGTGCCTCACCTCACCACACAGTAACTGGCTTGAGCGCGCTCACAAAATAAGTGCCCGCGCTACATTAGTGCCCGTGCTCCAGCAAGTTACTGTGGGCTTCTGTGAGGCAGAGCTCGTCCCTGCCTCACTTCTCAATCTCATCGCTCCCCGTAGTTGTAGCGGAGCTCGGCAAATTAGCCGATTTTTACTATAAAAAGCGATTGGAATCAAACAGAAATCACATTTACAACACAGATCAGTGGACACATTTTATTATTATTATTATTTGTATTATTATTCTTTTTTTCCGTTACATTGGAGAATGACAAGTGAGGCTCTGCCTCACCTGCCTCCCCTGACCGCACGTCGCTGCTGTATGCAAATAAACTGACTTGATATAACCTACACACTGTGCAACTTTAAGAAGCAAATAAAAAATATATTTTTTTGCAACCTCAGTTTGTAATTCTAGCTTGAGGGCTTTCTTTTTTCTGCTGAGTGACAGAAAACTGAACAGTTGGTGTCTTAAAGAAGTTAATTAATTCGATATAAGAGACACAAACAATCCTAGCAATTAAATGTAAAGTGTTTCAACTATTTCATTCTCATATACTCCCTGATATTGAAAAACAAAAAGGACAGACAATCTCACATATCATGCACCACATGCCTTAAACAAAACTGACCCGTCAAACTCTGTAGTTTAAAAGGTCCCGAAGAGATCTACTGTATAAAGTGATTACTTCATTGAATTGAGATAATGGGCCACGTCACTGCTTCCATCTCCACTAATGGCAAACATTGGTAATGTAGTTTTAAATGGGCATTTCCTCTGTGGGTTGTAAACACCATTTGTGACTGTGTGTGCATTAGTGCACTGAGACAAAGAACATACAAGCCTGCAGGGATATACATAACTTGTGCTACTGTATAGGTGGTTTCACCTGACAATTGAATAGTGGATCTTGTGTTGACTTTCGGGATGGTTTGGGTTTAATTTCGCTGTTTGCATGATGTGACTGTCCACCAGCCTGCATTAAGACGAAACATGGAGAATGGTTGATTGTGTATATCAGAAACATCTATTTTCCCACAGTTATTTCCTGTGAGGCCGAGAACTTTTCACATATATCACAAAAAATATGTGAGGGTCAGATATACTTTCAGATCCTTTCGCAGGGTTTTTTTCAACTTCAAGAATATATTCAGAGAGCCTTACCATATTTCAGCCGGATATTGAACAGAGCATTAATATCTAAGGCAGCAACGTTCGGGCACAAGTGCCAGCGGACTTAGTGAACCTCTGGTGAATTCTAAGTTTCCTTTGGCTCAGGAGCAACACGTCCTCACAGCTCTTTCATACCGCACTGCAGCACCTGTCTGCCAGGAGGAGACGGCGCCTCTGCATATCATCAACTTAAATCACATTCTCTCAGATCACACAGGCGGTAAGAAGACTGGGGTTTTTCTCAAAGTTTTGTTCCAAAGTAGAATATCCAACATTAAAAAAAATATTTGCGTGGGATGACTTAAAGCAGAAATGTAACCTTTGCAAGAAAGCAGGTCCTGAACAGAGTTTTTCACAAAGTTTTACTTTTTTCATCAACTTCTGTATGTATTGTTTGAAACTAGGTTGCATGCAATTCACCCATCACACTCACTCTATAAGTGTCTTACAGAGGAAATGCACTTCAGGTTTTCCTCCGGGCGTTACCTGTAGCTCTTTTCTGTCTTTCTCTTCTCGGTCAAGGGCATTGTCCTAACGTCACAGCAGGTTTTGGAGAGGCTTTTGACAGAAAACCCCAAACTGACTAATGATCCCAAAGGATCCACAGGGCATGCTAAAAGCACTAAAGGGCAGACCTGGCACTCAAGTCTCTGTCTAAGAGCGTTATTTCAGCTCTTTCTAATGTACTCTAGGGTTCAAACTGCACAGCTGACCTGACCCAAATGAAACCATTTTATCCTCTCAACTCTCCCCATGGAACCACAACAACAAATCCTTCCTGAGAAAGTCATGGTTTTTAATCTTCCACATCCTTGTGAGATAGCTGAAGTATTTATGCTCTCTACTGCAATATGAATAGTTCTCTATCATTGGTGTCTGTTCAAATGCCAATAATGCAGATCCAACAGAAAGAAACCACACTGCTCTCGTTGGTGTGGTGACTGCTTCTGCAAGTGGAAACGAGCAGTTGTTGTTCCCATTGCATGCATGATGCAACCAGCCACACCCACTTAGTGCCTGCTGTTATAATCTGCACTGAGAAACCTCAGGGGAGTGCAGATGCATGGTAGATTTAACAAAGAGCTCACTGCAGTATATATGAGATTTACAAAGTAAGTGTCGCCTGTGCAGTAAATAGAGTCGGTGTGAATTGGAAATAACTGAATGTATGGAGACAGCTTTGGGCGATATGTAGACATGTTTGGAAAATGTAAGAGGGAGGCGTGTGGCGTAGTGGAGTAGTGCGTTGGTGTTCAGATCAGGGGAGCAAAGGTTCAAACCCCACTGCAGTCAGCATGTCGTTGTGTCCCTGAGACTCTTCACCCCTAATTGCTCCTGTGAGGATTGCCCACAGTATTGAGTATGGAAGTCGCTTTGGATAAAAGCATCTAACAAGTAACAAGTAATGTAAGATATATTTGGCACTGTCTACTCTACAGAGTATTGAGCACTGGGTCTAGAAGAGGGCTGTCAACATTGATGCTGGCAATTAAACTAGAAACCTATAAGGCTTAAACAATTCAAGGTAAATGTATCACTTTCGACCCCAAATTCCTTCTGAAATACAACAAGCATGTTTACCATGAATTGCATGGCAGTGAAAGGCAGAGAAGGCGGAGGAATCTGCCCAAGCATCGAGTAAGAACCGCCACAACCTCGCTGTTACTGCACACCTAATCCATGACGAATAGCAACTGCACTTGTTCGCTTTAAGTGTGGGGAAAATGAGGAACATTTTTTGCTAAAGCATGCGCTAGCCAGTTTCTTGAAGTTCCACAAAAGTTAGCAATTAGCAAGTGTTAGCAATAGCTGAGTACACTATCTGCTCCACGGTAGGAACATATAGTGCTAGCAATATGAGCGACAACTACATTACTGCCATACCAGCATATGCCCTGTGTAGGTCACGTTATACAGAGGATGATCACAGCGGCTTCCCGTTACAGCAGCTTTGTCCAACCCACACGGAAAGAAAGTATACGAACATATATGCCAATATGTGGCAAATATATGCAGAATATATGCTGCATATATTCCATATTCAGGTTCATATATGTGGATTAATAGGAGATATATGTGTCATATATAGCTCATATATTTCCACATATATGCCAAAGTCAGGTTCATATATTTGCATATATCTCCTACATAATGCCTCATATATAGCTCATATATCTGTCTTTTTGCATATATGTCATACAGAATGCCTACATATATATAGGTCTTTGCAAGGTAATGTGGTAATGTGCATATTATTCCAAAGTTCTATATAACTACATGAATTAATCATTGTACTTATTTCCATTCAATGCAGATTGAGGTTTGCGGATTGCCCAAGACAATTCAATGTATAAAGACAATATTGTTTGATTACGGTATGTTTTATTGTATGAAGCAACATTTTTAGTTTAGTTATTTCACCCAGGACCGGAACCGGATGTTTATATCCGCTCGACGTCAGCTGATCAGTTTAAGATTAGTAAATTATTAAATATTTGATAATTGTATATTATTGTTAAAACAGAGGGCTGTCAAGTTAACGCGTTAATAACGCAAACAAAAATTAACGCCACTAATTATTTTACCGCGATTAACGCATGTGTATTTTTTTTCCTCGGCCGCCCCGTAGTTTCAGAGCGCATCGAGTTTAAAATACCATCTACAAGCTGATGCTGACAGCCCCGCTCCTGCTGCCCGCTTGCAGCAGACCACACTTCCACGCTCACCGGCAGGCACCGACTGGCCATCGGGAGGACCGGGAGGGTGTGTGTATGTGTGGCCCGAGCGAGCGAGAGAGAGACCTTACGTGCATTGTTGTTGTTAGCATCTGGTGCTAGCTAGCTGCGCTAACGGATATAAGGAGCTGTTTAAATGAAAACAGAGGAGCGACATTTCGCCGAGCACTTGACTTTATGCAGGAAGCCAGACAGTGGGACATTGTACGAAAAGTCAGCACACTCAGCACGGATAGTGCGCGTAACATGATTCCAGCGTCCAGGCAGCTCCTGTTCGAGCGTATGCCTGAGTTGCACATAGCTCCAACGATCCAACACACACACACACACACACACACACACACACACACACACACACACACACACACACACACACGGTACATTTAGAACAGATCAAAAATGTGCGATTAATTTGCGATTAATCGCGATTAACTATGGACAATCATGCGATTAAATATTTTTATCGACTGACAGCCCTATAAAACACATAATCTGAACCACAAGTTTTCACTAAATGTTACCTTTAATTGTTTACATTTTTTTTAGGGCTGTCAAACGATTACAATTTTTAATCAGATTAATCACAGCTTAAAAATTAATTAATCACCATTCGAACTATGTCCAAAATATGCCATTTCTTTATGTATATTGTTGTGGGAATGGAAAGATAAATGAAAGAAGGCGGATATATCCATTTAACATACAGTATCTATGTTTATTATAACATGTTTCTGCGTGTCAAAATGAAAGACAGCCCACACACCTATCAATCATCAAACCGTGGGGTCTTAATTCATTACGTGTTGATTTCTATCAACGGGGAGTACTTCAGGAAAGTCGACAGAGGGGGGGCGGCTAGTGGAGTACTTCGTGACCACAGAGTGTGAACGTTGTGATCAGCTGTTTTAGCGCAGTTCTCCAGTGAAGGGGGGGGGGGGGGAGAGAGTCTCCCTCCGCAGCCGGTTGGCGTAGTTTTGGCACAATTCCGTTGTACAGACCGACGTTAACAGCAGCCCTGTCTGTGCACACGGAGACCGACTCTGTCGTCCGGTGATCTAACCGCCTTCTGGAAAAGCTTCACAAGTACGTCGGTACGCAAATGCGCTTTGTGACACAAGTGATGGTATGCATTTCAGATTACGCACATAACCTGCGTACCAGTTATGTGCACCCCTGTACTACAGCAAAAGTATTCTCCGTCGGGACTTCCTGCAACAACACCACGCCGTTATCTTGATTCTGATTGGCTAGAAGACATTATCAAAGATGTTCTATTAAGAAGACGATCACTACATGACAAAAGTTTTCAAAACCGTGGCTACTGAAATCAATCTGACTAACTGCTGTCTGTGCAATTTACTCCGCGCGAGATGGCAGACTTTATTTTGCTTACTTTAACATCATTTTTCATGGTGGGGCTAAGCCATTTCTTGGTATGGGTGTAGCCTACCCCAGCCATGCGCTGCCACTGGTGGCACGTATGGGGCGGGCCATTCTGCACATGCGTTAAATTAATTACCGCCGTTTACGCGATAATTTTGACAGCACTAGTTTTTTTATATTATTAGAGAATAATAGAGACATTCGCTGCAGAATGTGACGTCATAGAAAAGCGCCACTCACAACGAGCGCGCATTCATGACGTCATCCCCTGTTTATTCCATGGATGTATAGGTTTATTCCAACCGCTCGCGGATACAGGAAAACACAACAGACAGAACAAACATCAGACCCGGCGGCAGACATACATCTCTGGGCGGGCATTTGATTTACCAGGGCGGGCCCACCACGACACTTACATTTCCCGGGAAATCTGAATTGTCAACGGGGGGGGCTGTTAGATGCTCGCGATTTGTCAACGGGGGGGGAGGGAGCCGCTCGTGAATTGTTGAAAGAGAGGGGTTTTAGGTTGCCATAAGGCTGTTGACAGTCTTATATCCATTGGTTGGTTTTGTGGCACATTTGTAACGCTGTGCCAACTTGGGCAAGCACGCAGGCAAACTTGAGCACACACAGGGTGGAGAGGTGGAGTGAGGTTGAGCAATGGAGAGAAAGGGAGAGAGAGAGAGAGAGAGATTGAGCGAGGCAGAGAGCCTGTGCAGCGGTCTGCTTGCGCACAGAGCAGGAGTTTGTGAGAGAGCCGGCTTGAGAGTAAATTTCTCTTCAAAATATAATTGATTGCCAGCTGACTTGCTTGCTCGTTGGTAACAGGCCTAACTGGTTTCTTCTAATGTGCCTGCATCTGGCGCTGAGTTGCCATATTCCTTTCGTGAACCACTAGCAAGAGTAAACTAACTGACAGGCTGCTGTGCCGCATCTCACTCAAAAACCCACACGACTCAACCCAGCGAAAAACCAGTCTTGCGCGCAGCCTTTCATTCAGAATTTCCTAGCAAAATAAAAAAATGATATTAAACTAATACAAAAATAAATATTAGGACAAAGCCCTACAAATAAAAACAATAAACATAATAATAAAACAATAAAAATGTGGTATTCAGCCCAGATTAAAACAGCGGGCCCAAATCCTGGATGGGCGGGCCCGGCCCCATGACGCCGGGTCTGACAAACATACAAATGAAATTACATTAATGTCACCATGTGCACGTTTGCCTTGGTGGAGTGGACAGAAGGTAGCAGAGGTGTGGACTCGAGTCACATGACTTGGACTCGAGTCAGACTCGAGTCACCAATTTGATGACTTGAGACTCGACTTGACAAAATCACAAAACACTTGCGACTCGACTTGGACTTGAACACCAATGACTCGGGACTTGACTTGGACTTGAGCCTTCTGACTTGAGGTGACTTGATACTTTAATTCAGAGGTCTCCAACACGCCGATCGCGAGCTGCCGCTAGAAGAGCAGACTCCCGTCGGGGAGAGCAGAATCTTCAGCCGCTCCTACTCTTGCTGAGAATCCTTGCAGGCAGGGGCGGGACTTTATTTTGCTGAGCCACCATGCGGCCAATCATATGCGAGGACACACTAGGATCATACCATTATGTGAAAGAAGGGTGGGGGGCACAGCTGGTGTAGTGGTACAGGCCAGCTGCACAGAGCGACGGGGAGACGGATTTAAATGCAAGTGCGTCGGAAAAAGTCAAGAAATTAGCGAAAACCGAAAAAAGAAGCAGCATCTGGCTGCTTTTCAATGATATTGGAGAAAGCAAAGCTGAGTGCAGGATTTGTAAAATGAAAATAACCTTTTTTGGTTACCTTTATTTTGGTAACCACTCAGGATTTACTGTCAGAGGTGGGAGAAGTTCAGATCTTGTACTTGAGTACAAAAGTACCAGAGTGTAGGAATACTTACAATAAAAAGTCCTGCATTCAAAATGTTACAAGTAAAAGTACAAAAGTATTAGCATCAAAATATAGTTAAAGTACCACCTGCAGAGGGATCTAGATGCAGGTGTTCTCTTCCCCAGAGAGACCGCCTGGCTGCACATTATCCCTGGCATAAAGATAGATTGTGGGTCCCTTACAACATGTTGGACACAGTGGAAAAACACATAATGACTTGTTTATGACTCGTTTTGTCAAAGTTTAGGACTTGGACTTGACTTGACTTGAACTTGCCCATCCTGACTTGAGACTCGACTTGGACTTGAGCGCAAAGACTTGAGACTTGACTCGGACTTGCAAAACAATGACTTGGTCCCACCTCTGGAAGGTAGTGACAAGGGACTTAGGAGCATTCTGTCGATTGACTGTGTTCGAGATTTTCATGAAGAGAATTACTTGAATGGCGAAGAAAAAACTTCTGAGGAGTTTTTGGTGGAATGGCGCCATGGACGCAAGGGAGCTAATAGACAGTGGCCGGTGTATCAAGCCAGGATCATCAAGGTTGCAAGTATGTACACGCTATCCATATTTATTTAGCTTTAGTAACTAATTAAATGAACAAAAGCCTGTAAACCAGGCAACGTTTTCAGACCAAGGACCCCTTGGCTGAGAGAGAGAAGAAGCAGGGACACCCACTACATATTGTATAAAATTGTGTTGTAAATTAAACATTTTCATAGATTTCTTAGACAGCTTCATAGACTTTGACAGCACTATCATCAGTGTATGTTCCATTAATGTGTATTTTCAGACATTTAACCACTTGAGCCATCAATATGTAGTCTTTTCCCCCCCTAGGGGTCCCGGACCCCCTGTTGAAGACCCCTGCTGTAGACTATATGTTGAGCCAGCTACGCTTTTCGGCGCGAGCAACCATAACAGAAAATAGCAGTACAGTGTTTGCTACTGTGTCACGTTAATGTTGATTTATCTGCACCAGAATGGGAGAAGAGTCTGAAAAGAGTACTCTGTGAGATGGAGACCAATGACGAGGCTGACACTACTAAACGGGTTACCAAGCCCAATTGGCGATACGTCGACAGTGATGAAGAGGAGGAGGAGAAGGGTCCTGCTAAGAAGAGGGCTCATCTGGACGAAGAGGAGAGACCTATTTCCAAGAAAAAGGTAACTGACTGCATCCATTGCGTGTTGTAAAGGTAAGTTTAGATTTAGCTGCATAACAGTAACTGTTTAAGGTAAACAATCTGCGTGTGTGCGTGTGTGTGTGTGTGTGTGTGTGTGTGTGTGTGTGTGTGTGTGTGTGTGTGTGTGTGTGTGTGTGTGTGTGTGTGTGTGTGTGTGTGTGTGTGTGTGTGTGTGTGTGTGTGTGTGTGTGTGTGTGTGTGTGTGTGTGTGTGTGTGTGTGTGTGTGTGTGTGTGTGTGTGTGTGTGTGTGTGTGTGTGTGTTGCAAGTGAGATGCAGAGGGAGCAAGACACTTCAATGTGGGAGAAGAAAAAAATGCAGCAATTCCAGACAACAATTCAGGAGTTGAGGGATGCAAACTTGGCCCTGGAAAATGAAAATGATCATTTGAAAGACCTCATAATAAAGCGTAAGTATTATTGTATTGCAATATTGGTTTAATACAATCGGATAGGACTTTTCTGTTTTGTAAATGTGCTGTCAATGGACCGTGTTACAACTTAGATGCAAATAGCATCCAAGTTGCTTGCAGCTATGGTGATCTGATGATTGTAATTGGTGTGATTTTATTTTTTCCCTTCTGTCCAACCCCACACTAGATATTCCTCAAATGAAGGAGGACATTGCCTCGCTTGCTGGAAGAGTAAGTTCCTCTTATTTGTATCACTTTATTTTACTTGTTACTTAATCAGAGGAGGAGATTTTTATGATGTTGGGCTGATTAGGGCAATTCACCTGCTGTTTGTATTTGTAATTGTTCAAATGTAACAAATGTGCAGCAACCTCAAAACAATTGCAGGTGAGTAACATTTTTCTTGTTCTAAGGATGCATATTTGATGGTGTGACTCTGTAGTTACTTTGTATAATGTAATTAATAATCAATTGTGATATTCCATAAAATATATTTGTGAAAGTTGTAGGCCTACTAATACATTTATATGTGATGTATTTTTCAGATTGAAATTGTGAAGGGGTCAGGAGTCTTTTGCAAAAGAGATGCGTGGAAGGCATCCATCCATACCACCTCTGGCACAGCAATGGTGCCAACTCTCCTCCTCGGCACATTTCCCCTTGAAACCCTGCTTCAGAGCAACCTCAACGGTAAAAAAAAAAAGCTACTGTTCAAAATCTCTTTAAATCAATCCTGTCATTAATAAAGAAAGGCAGTTTACACATGTGTTTTTCTTTCTAAACTGATTCACCTAAGAATGGAAAAACTGAACTATTTTCTTACTGCAATTTGTTGCGAGTAATGTTTTTTTTACAATTGTCCCACACTCTAGCCCAGTGGTTCTCAAACTTTATCATTTCAAGGACCCCCATAACTCAGAGTGTATGATTGGAAACCAAATGTGTATGGGTCTATTTGGAACACCCCCAAGGAACCTTGAGTGTCATTTGTCCCTGGACAACCACTCTAGCCTAAAGTGTGGGCCATTAGTATGTAAACATTAGCTGCTGCAGATCAGCAGGATTACCCACTTTTCATTTGCAAAATAATATGAAATATGACTTTAGGTGGCAAGCCAAAGCGAGGTGATGGGGAGCAGCTGGAAGCCCTGGACCCAGGAAAAAAAGCGGCCATAATCGGTGAGTAAAAACAAATGAATTTAGAAAGGAAAATAAAAGTTAATAGAGATGCCTCAAGTTGACTACTTTAACCATCCCTGTTTCACTATTTATTAGCTATCAATGGTAGTATCAGGATCAGCATCAGGGAAGTGAGGACACACATTAATGGTATCTGCACGGATTAGCACCTACTGTAGGGTGATCACTACATTTTCAATTGCTCACTTCTTGATCACAGCTCTCTTCTAATAGAACCCATTTTCTGGGCTCGTGTGCTTCCACTGTGGTGGTCCTCTGTGTTATAGAATATGTAGTCGTTAATAACCCCATGACACTAATTGTTCTCCTCTGCAGTGTTAAATAACCAGCATCTTCACCCTTAATCAATGACCATGCCCTTTGTACTGTGTTTGTGCCATATCATGTCTTTAATTAATGTTCTTGATTGCAATGCATATCTTATTGCTCTTCTGGTAAACAACCTGTGCTGATGATCTCTGTTGTTTGTATACAAGTGAAGTTCATGTGATGTCATTTATTTTTTTTAAACAGTATTTTGAAAAGCCAAACTTTACCTAATTCTAACTAATAATTGTAAACTTAGCAGCTTCTTAGACAGATTTGGTAAATGCACTGACTTTTCAGATAATTCAAAAATAATAGTAGACTTGGAGCATTTTTACACTGTCATCTCATGATGTCCTTTTCTTTTCTCTGTAGAGGCAACAATGAAGAAGTGGCCACACGACGAAGGGCCAGCTGGGTACAGCCATCAACAGCAAGCTGACAGAGCTCAGGGCTCGCCGAAAGCAGACTAAATAATTGACATTTATTGACAATAAATGTCAATAAATGTCAATAAATGTATGTTAATGACTTACACATTTTGTGTGTTGTATTTTTTTATGTAGGTAGGCTATGTATAAACCTTGAACATAGGTGTAAATAAACATATATGCACATATAGGCTAAACTTATATGCGCATATATGTGAAACTTATATGCACATATACGTTGCACATATATGTGCATATATGTGCAACGTATATGTGAAACCTATATGTGCATATACACTGCACCCATATATGTACATATATGTTCAGAGACATATATGTAGGGGTCCAATTTCAGATATGTCACATATATGTTAAACATATATGTGACATATATTAAAAATATATAGGTTCATATATATTCCCTCCATGTGGGAAGTGTCGGAAAATCGCTGGTATTCATGCCAATAATTCAGACATGTTATAATAAAGCAAAAACCCGCTGATTTCACTACAAGTTTGTCATGCATTTATTTAAGCGCTTTGAGCACCAGGAAAAGACAAGCACAAACATTTCCCAATTTGGGATCAATAAAGTACTAATCTATCTATCTATCTCTCTATATCTATCTCTCTATCCATCTATCCATCTATCTCTCTATATCTATCTCTCTATCCATCTATCCATCTATCCATCTATCTCTCTATCTCTCTCTCTATCAATCTATCTATCCATCTATCCATCTATCCATCTATCCATCTATCTATCTATCCATCTATCTATCTATCTCTCTATCCATCTATCTATCTATCTCTCTATCCATCTATCCATCTATCCATCTATCCATCTATCCATCTATCTATCTATCCATCTATCTATCTATCTCTCTATCCATCTATCTATCTATCTCTCTCTCTATCTATCCATCTATCCATCTATCCATCTATCTATCTATCTCTCTATCCATCTATCCATCTATCCATCTATCCATCTATCTCTCTATCCATCTATCCATCTATCCATCTATCTCTCTCTCTATCTATCCATCTATCCATCTATCTATCTCTCTCTCTATCTATCTATCTATCCATCTATCTATTATACACCAGGTGTGTATTTGTTTTTATCTCCGCACAAAGACTCATGCATAAAAGTATTATTTATTATTTATTTCAAACCTGTCATATATCTTGACCAATCACAGATTATAATTGTGATTACATCTTTTAATCGATTGACACCACTAATATTGACGCACAACTTGTCTGAGGTCAGCAAGGTTTCCTATCATGGCTTGAATTTGACTCGAGGCTTTCAATGGCTTGTGACATGTTGTCTATGAGAACGTGACTTCACTGCATAGCAACCCTGACAAATCTCTGTCTCTGTGACTGTTATGGCTTTCTATACGAAGTAAGCATGCAGACAGGGAATAGCAGGAATCCAACGTTAAGACGAACATGGGTTATTAGTCATTCCTCTCATGCAGCCTCTGTTGCCAAGGGTTTTGCTTTAGGTCAGTGTTGCACCACCATCAAGCGCCCAAGAGGAGCGTTATAGTCTCTGTGATCGTGTACCAGCAATGTTCTCAATACACAACTGTCAGCGTTTTCTCTGCAGTTTGCACCTGGAGCCACCCTCGCTCTGGAACATCCTATTATCATGGACACAGCTTGTCATTTGTTCTGTAGAGTGGTTGCCAAACTTCAAGGAGGCGAATATTACCGAATATGAGCCTGTCCGAGGGCAGAGTGGAGGAAAAAAGAGAGGAGAGTGGTGAGCTGCTGGTATAGCAAGAAGCTCTTGTGTTGATGGACAATGAATGACATCCCTGGTTTAGTTTACATCCACTTGTTAACCTGAATGAACTGAAACCAACATCTAACTCAGTGCATGGTAGGTGACACACGAAGAGGAGCTCAGAGGGGAAGGAGGGGAGTGACTCTGGGTTCAGGTCAGGCCTGCATTTATTCATTTTTGTTCTGTTGCCAGCCTAAGGCATTCAGTAAGGCTTGTTAGTAGCTGGTCCCGCTGTGGGGCTTGTGATAATTACATCCCCGAGACCTAACAACAAATTATTTCACCACCACTGCCCATGTCTTTAAGCTTTATGCCCCCTGTATCCCCAGGTGATGCTTCTCAACCATGCTGCTGAGTAAGATTTTCAATATCTTTACTTAAAGACGTAGAACAAATCACAGCATGAATTTCCCCGGAGTACTTTGCTAATTCTCTGTAGCATAGCTCTACTTAAAAAAAAAATCCAACTCACCACTACCTGAAGAATCAAAGCCACTGCAAACGAAACCAGAGAGTTTTTTCATCCATGCATTGCTCTATGCTGTCAAATTCTGGCACCTACATTACTCAAACTGCAACTCAACAACAAACGGTTGGGAACTGGTGTGTAATGCTAACGTAGCCTCGAGCTGCTAGCCTCAAACACGGACGAGGAGCAGCCTACAGAGGTCTGGAAAGCTCACTTCTTTATATCTCTACACCTACAGATTTTTTACATTTATTTTCAAACTTGTAGTCTTCTGCCCCTCTTGACGCTGACTCAAGTGAAATGACTCGAGGCAATTTGTCAGACTTCATGCCGCTCCCACTGGAGCTACACAAGCCTTTAAACAACTTTTCCCATATATCCAGTAGTACTCCCCGAGACCTGTAAACACACTTTGATGTCTGAAATCAGTGGAGTTTCCCTTTAAGCTCTGCTTTGTGATGCCATCTTTGATAAGCTAACTCCCGGAACAAAATTAGACAGGGTTAAACTGTCATGCAAATAAAAATAAGAACTACGCCATGCACCTGAAATCCTCTCCATGTTAGATGGATGATATTTTTGGGTTGGATTTGCCCTCAACCATGACATGTTGGCCCTAACAGGATGCTACCTCTGCCTGGAGGCTAGCTGCAGTATGGGTCACACACACACACACACACACACACACACACACACACACACACACACACACACACACACACACACACACACACACACACACACACACACACACACACACACACACACACACACACACACACACACACACACACACACACACACACACACACACACACACACACACACACACACACACACACACACACACACACACACACACACACATTAGTTCCTATCCCACTGGTAAATGCAAATCTTTTTTTTCAGATTTGAGTTTTAAGTATTTTTTTAAAGCTGTAAAACGGAAGTGAGACATCATCAAGTGAAGTAGTCGAAAAAAACATTTTGCAATACAAATACTTGCCATCAACACTTATGTGCAATTAACCATTTTTTACATTCAAATTGATTTATCAATCTGTTAACGTTACAGACTCCTTTAATACCTATACATTCACATGTGTTTTTTTAGGATAAGCTACTGCTACGTATTTTCTTACCATGGTGTACAGATTTGTTTCTTGCTTAATGGTTCAAATATTTCTGAACAAGGTGTGCTTGTCTTTATCTGATATATAAGTCTAAACCTATATAGACTTATTCCTTCGGCCTTTAATGTGCACTGTGTTTTTGCTGCTTTAAGGCCGTCCAAATGTGGAAACATTGAGAGGAGATGTGAATGAAACTTATCTTTTGAATCATTTGTTTCAAACGGAACCTGCATATAATGCTCTTAATAGGATATGATTCATCCTGTCATTAAACGTGTTGCTAGTTTAGCAGCATTCCAATTTGCAGAACGGTTCATAACAGCAACCAGATTTATTTTTGAAACTTGAATCACAAGTCTGCTTCTCTCCCTACCTGCTGCACCCCAGTAATCAGCCACTCCCACCTCATCAGCTCACCTGTGCTCCCAGCTAATTGTTCCTCGCCTTTCATTCAAAACTCTCCTGCACTTTGTTCCAGATACATATCCAGTTGTCGAGCTGCCTGCCTCTGACCTGCATTCCTCGTCTGATTCCCGGTAAAACCACCAGCCCTCTGCCTCTGATATTGTGATCTGCCTCTGGTTCCTGTCTGCCTGTGGCTATTTAGTGTTTTTGCATCCAACAATTACCTACTGGTTTTCCGATCCTCTGCCTGTTATTTACTGGTCTGTCTGCTTGGACTTGGACTGGAAATATAATGTATATCTGTACCCATTTTCGCCCTGCCCTTTACCAGCTGAGTTTTAGAATTAAATATCATTACGAACTGTTCCCAGTTTCCTGTGTGCAGCATTTGGGTTGAAACACTCCCCGCTACATAGATATGTTATTGGTAGTTGTGTCTTTCAATCCAAATGGCTACCCCTGTGCTAATGTAGCATCTATAGGTAGCTCTTTCCAACTAGCTGTGGCGGTCCCCTACCCCTTGATCGCTACTGAAGAGACTTGAAATATGCAGGACCGCTGTGCCTGGGATATTTTGGCTTCGCTTCTCTTCACTGGGAGGAAATAAGGACAAGTCACCCATCTACACACACACACACACACACACACACACACACACACACACACACACACACACACACACACACACACACACACACACTCCAAGTTACTATTGAGATAGACAATCTCTCAAGCCTGCAAGTTGTCCCCTGAAACACATCCGAAATAGGGCCCCAACCGCATCCTGTCACCATGAGAAGCCGACATTAGTGCACTGAGACTGCGTTCTGTGACCCCTGCCCTGATATCTGCTGTCCACTGCTTTTGGTGACATTTCTAACTCCCCTGTTGTCTTCTGCCGCTTCCTTACAAGGCCATGAACAAGTCACATCAACCTCCCATGTTTTATCCAATCCAACACCCCAGGTCTCTTGTTTTCCATCGTCCTCTCTTCTGTTCACCCTTGACCTTGCTGCAGTTATGTCATTGGGAATTGATCTGGTCACTTTCACTCCACACTGCCTCCAAGTGCTCATCTGAAATAATTTGTGTTGACGCTATCGGCTGTTATCCCTTTTATTCCTGTAGGTCTTTCTCTGTGTTTGATTACTGTTATTTCCGTGAGGTTTGGTTTTCCTTATTTTTTAAAAGGGCACATTTCTCTGTAGGTTGAAGAGTAATGTTAGACAGTAAATGAGAGATATACTGCAGGTACATTGGCCTGGCTTGTGTTGGTGTTGCTGTGTGTAGGTTGAGAATAACACTGCATAAAGTTACACAAAAGCGTATCCTTGACTCTCACGGTCTTAATCTTATAAAGCTGCAACAGAAATGTACATGTATACCACTTACTGTTGCAGGTGACACATACACAAATTGTGATGTTGCTCGAAAAAACCAGTTTAGACTTCAGCCATCAGGCATCATGCTCAGCGGCTGAAGAAACAGAACAAGAGGATGTTATGCTTAGAGTGTTTCACATCATATTTTATTCAGAGCAGGTGATGCTTATTAAATATGCATGCGTTGGCTATTATCGTGGAAATCACAAGCCTACCAAAGAAGTAGCTAAGTGTGCATTCAGATTTCTGCTCATTAGACAGTATGTGATACACAGTTATTTTTTTAATGAGTAAATACTCGGCATACCCTCTGAAATTCTCCTCAGCATCTCCCTCGTCCCGCAATATGTCTGAATTATAACAGACAAAGAGGAAGCTAAAACAAATCACTCCTGAGTTTTTTTTGCCCTTTGATTTTGTACTTAAGGGCTTTTGGAAGCAGCCCACTTGCCTCCTTTCTATTAGTTGCCCTCCTGAGAGGAAGAGCAGCATCTGTCCTCGGTCAATCATCCGTCATGTGTCCTCTGTGAACACAGGGAAAGAGAGATGAGCAGCAATCCTTTCTATCAGCCTCCAGAGGAACGGAGGCAGAGTTCAACACGGGAAGGAATTGACTCTACGTACAACAGGTTGGACTAAAACTGACGTATAATTAATTGTGTTAAATGTCCTATGTCATGGCCATTTCTACTGATCATAATTCCATTGTTGAGATCTACTAGAATAGATTTACTGACTCACAGCCTCGCGGCGTCCCGCCGTCTCAGGGAGGAGAAATTGGCGGAGCTGCAGCTGAGAAAAGATTGAGTGTGTGTGAGGAAGTCCATGGATTGGTCAATTTGGACCAATCCACGGACTTAACGTAACGGCTCCACGGACGTAATGTAACGGCGGATTGGTTGGACCAATAGGTCCATTTGGGTATGGGCACGTCACTGTACCAGGAAGAAAAAGAGAAATGTCCAACGAGGCGTTCTGGGGCAGCATAGACAGGTCTTTTCTGTGTTTGAGTTTTACTCGCTACAGGGTGTACTTTGAGGGTTTTGACTCTGCAGACCGTTTACATGCAGAAAAACCTTCATAACTCACAAGGGGACGGGTAAGAACCGGAAAAACATGACATGGGACCTTTAAATTGTATTTATTTTTGTATAATCTTTCTTTTTTTAACAGGATGAATGAGGGTACAATTACATTACATTTAAGATTTCATGAAACCAAGAAATTAATTGGCAACACAATTTGACTTAAATGAGATGGTACCAATTATTACTTCATCCCCACTCATTTTTCAAAACAAACACTGACCAAACCTGCTCTACATTTGAATGTATTACAGTTTCATTTAGCTCTACTTAAAATGCTCTGTTTGTTTTATTAAGGGGGGACTCATTTGCAATCCCCTGTGTTGTGAGTTTATCATAATCCCTAGGAAGTAGAAATATTAGTAGGTGGGGGGGGGAGAAGGTCAAATGTGGGGGAAAGGATGAAGGGACTATGTGCAGTCATATCAATCTGCAAAAAATAAGTCTATGTTAATTTAATATAAGATATGGACAACAAACATTAGTTTCCTCAGTCACAAAACATCATAGAATACTGTTTGGATATTCATCTTTATATTTGTGGAGAGCACAATACTTTGGATTCGCGATGGCTAAACTGTCAAGAGAAGGAAAGAGGATAAAGGCAGAGCGCTGGATGAGCTCTCTATGGATGAAAAACAACAGAAGAAGACGGACAGGAAGTAAACACTAACGGGAACACAGGATGGGCTCTGACAGTGTTTAAGGACTGGTTAATGCAAAAGAAAATGTGAACAGACTTAGACAGTTACAGAACACCTCGATCAGCCATCAGCCATTGTTAGTTACGTTGTTGTTGCCGCAGTTAATGCCATTGGAACGGGCTATTTGAGTTTTTAGCGGAAGCAATCTGATCATTTTTTAAATCAATATTGTCAGTCAAGTTGTTGGGTTTTTAAGAAGGTAGTAAAACACGGAATAATGTGCAGCGAGGCGGTCATTAATGAAAAAAGACATGGTGATCAGAATCCCGACAGGAAGTAAAACCGTACTTATTATTCAGGAAAAACTGTGACTCAGGGTGTTTCTTAATGTCGAGTAAGGCTGCTCCAGAGCCACTATTTCAAGCATACTACGTCATCGAGTTCCGCCGAAGGACTGTTCCAATGTTCAGGATACTTGGAATTCTACCGAGCCCGGCGTACTTCGTAGCGAGAAATTTCGAGGTTGCACATGTGTAGACTCCGCGGTCTTAAAATCCCCACAATGCTTTGCGCACGGACCAATTTCCCCAAATCTGTGGTGGAAAATGTAAGGCGGGGCCTCTCATATGACGCACACTTGCACACTTGCTAGCCTGTTCCACTCTTCGTTTTCCGAATGCCAGGAAGGATTCTTGTCTCGCTTCTGAAGCAAGACGCTCGGAAGACATGTGCTACCAAGGAAGCGTACTCGACATTGAGAAACACCCTCTAACTGTTGTTTTGCAGAGACACTGCTGCTGCTTCAGACAACATGTTAAAAATAGAGAATAATGTGTCAAACCTACCGTTCTACACGAGGCACAAACAAGAGTTCCTGACATTGGGAGATGACTTTTAGTGTTCAGTGGGGGAGGAACATGAAAGACATCTGCATGCTCTTTGAGCAGAGACACAGGAAGGCGGGTGATGACTCCTGTGCTTTTTATGAGGGTTTTCCGCTGCGTTTTTAGAGTGATGGAGCTCTCCTTCTTCCGCAGGCCGCCGAACAGCATCCAGCGACACAGAGTAAATCACTCAACGGCGCCTCGGCTTCATCACGCGGGAAAGTAGCGGCCTCATTGTTAAATGAAAACATTTTCAGTTTGGATACGGGCTCCTTTTCTTGATGCATGTGTGCAGCATTCATCGTCTTTGGAGACAAAAATAGCGGTGTTTTGAAACTTGATGCCACAGACTTGAGACTTGTATCGTCTTTCTGCTGGAGCTCAGCTGTCAGGAGCACTGCCTGATATGACTTTAATCAGCCAATTGAATAGGTGTATCCAGCTTATCAGAAAAAGGCTTTCACACACTGTAGAGGAGTGCTGCAGCTCAGGGCACATCACAATGAAAGGAATTTACTTTTCTCTATTGGATTTATACGTATGTATTCAGCTCCTGGCTCTGATGCAGCCCTTAAAGGTTCCTCTGTCGGACTAATTAGAGCTGGCTTATCTTTCTCACTATTGTGCTAGTTATGGAAGCTTGCCTACTGGGACACGCTATCTTTTCACACAGTAAGCATCTTATTTTCTCTAGATATCACTGCTGATATAGCTGTAATGGGAGCTACAGTAAAGTATTAGCTGTTATATTCTTAATTGCCTGGAAACAGCTTGTGAGGCATATTGCCCAATGACACGCTGTGAGAGAGGCTCGCATAATGAAAGGGTACGCCATGGATACAGCCGTTTCCATACGTGAGATGCTTTAATACCCATGATCCAGAATAAATGTTGGCAACACAAGTACCTTGAATGTCAAAGTTAAATATATTTTATCTAAGACTTGTATCACAAAGCCACATGGGGGATGCTGTTAAACCATTAAGTCAACGAAACTCGGATAGGTTTAGAGAAAATGCTACAGAGTGCTAATATAAAAGGATCTTGAAATATTGAGGATTTGTATTAAGTGGGTAGGATAGTGTTTATAGCAGGCACTTCTCTGCAACTCCACAATAATTCATATAAAATGATATTTTCACATATTTTGCTTTTACTGCGTTTTAGATATTGCAATAGTCAATATTGCAGTTTGTATAGCATTTTGATTTATTATTATATACTTCTACTTTTCTTCGAGAAATGTATAATGACGACATTTGTACTGGTCATTTGGTTGCATTTTTGCTGTATCAATATTTTGCAGAAAAATGTCTGACAAGAAAAAGATTGTTTGAAAACTTCACATTCTGCAGACATTGAGACCCACGAAGTACTCTTCTTCATGTCTCTTCTAAATCAACATGTGTCCCCTCTTCTTCATGTCTCTTCTACATCAACATGTGTCCCTTCTTCTTCATGTCTGTTCTACATCAACATGTGTCCCCTCTTCTTCATGTCTCTTCGACATCAACATGTGTCCCTCTTCTTCATGTCTCTTCTACATCAACATGTGTCCCCTCTTCTTCATGTCTCTTCTACATCAACATGTGTCCCCTCTTCTTCATGTCTCTTCTACATCAACATGTGTCTCCTCTTCTTCATGTCTCTTCTACATCAACATGTGTCCCCTCTTCTTCATGTCTCTTCTACATCAACATGTGTCCCCTCTTCTTCATGTTTCTTCTACATCAACATGTGTCCCCTCTTCTTCATGTCTCTTCTACATCAACATGTGTCCCTCTTCTTCATGTCTCTTCTACATCAACATGTGTCCCCTCTTCTTCATGTCTCTTCTACATCAACATGTGTCCCCTCTTCTTCATGTCTCTTCTACATCAACATGTGTCCCCTCTTCTTCATGTCTCTTCTACATCAACATGTGTCCCCTCTTCTTCATGTCTCTTCTACATCAACATGTGTCCCCTCTGTGGAAAGAGACTCTGAAAGTTTCAGGAGCCATTAGCCAATCACCAACCAAGGTAACCCCCCCCCCCCCCCCCCCCCCTTATCACCTGAATCTCCTCCTAGAGCACCATTGTGTTCTTCTTAACCAAATCTCTCTCAGAGGGGCGTGGGGAGGGGCTCCTTATTTTCATCTAAAGTAACAGACAGAGAATCAGCACTTTGGAAACAGGGTTGAAACAGAGGGGATTATGGGTAATGCTGCAATGATCTGTTTGGTGTTTGGAGCCAAACACTTCAGAGACATGTTTTATATATATATATCTGAGACCTATAATATATTGATGAAAAACAGTGTAATAGGGGACCTTTAAATGTCTCCAGTATTCAGTCACATTTTTAGTTCCCTCATCTGACCTTAGTCGTTCTTTATCTTTCATGCCTTTTAGAGCACGTGAGGAAACTGGAGCACCTGGGTTGAGCCCCTGCCAACACTGTGACATGTTACAAAATCCACAAAGCCGCTAAATGACACCTGTGTCCTTCTCACTGTGACACGGCTGAGCCTCAGCGGCCGCATGTCGCCACGGTGGAGCTGCGTGGTGGCGTGACGGATGGAGGACAGTTGCTCTCCCCGCAGTGAGCCATCCCACCTGACTCATTTGCTTGACCTTGACAACAAAGTCGCAGTGACTCTCTGACAGTGTGGATGTAAGCACCCTCGGGAGACAGCCTAACCACCGCAATCCACTCTGAGGAGGCTTCGCTGCAGCCTCCCTGCGGCCTGCTCATTAGAAAAGGTTGTGTTGACAGGCAGTATGTGAGGAGGGAGAACTAAACAAAGAAAAAAACCCTCTCAGGTGGTGTACTACAAACGAACAGAGGCTTTTGTTTTCTGACCTAATTAGCAGCATACAAACAGACTACAACACATACAACAAAAATCTAATTAAATATGTTCTTTATCTGTTCATGATGATATCAAGGCAGGTAGATAACTATATCTATCTATGTTAACTTCATTCTGTCACTGTCGGAGAACAAAGCCCTCAGGATAGATATGTCCATGGACTGTCTGTATCGCTGCAGATCTGCAGGATAATTAGCTTGACGTTAGCCGTCTTTCTCCAGCATATGGCTCATTAAGATTAAATATGCATGCTTTGCTTTGACATCTACCCAATGTCTTTTGAGATGCAACACCTGCTTGGCTGGGGATATGATGGACACCGGATGGTTGACATGGTGATGCCATTAAACATATATACGGAAGTTCATTTCTTGATATAACTGAGATATTGTCTTCTTTTCAACATCACAATATCTGATTTATACGGTGACCTGAGTTTGATATTGAACGTGGATGAGATTGTTGGTGATGTTGTTAATGATGTCAGGACTTATGTCTTGTATTATTGTTGCATTGTTTTAAGTGTCGGACCCCAGGAAGAGTAGCTTTTGTCAAGAGCAAAAGCTAATGGGGATCCTAAATAAACATAAACAGACCGACAGGTGAAAACGCGCCACAACGGAACAAAACACTTTCACCATTAGGAGAAACGTGCTGTACTTTTTAAATGAAGCAAATAAAAGAACTATTCCAAAACACATGCAAATTAGTAAACAACCTCACTAACTTGAGAACACGCACATGCATCAATTTGACGAAACCTGCTCAGGGTTTACTATCTAGCTCACAGCAATAATATGGGAAGGAATCACGCGATCACATAGTTTAAGGGTCCATTATACTCTTTGTCAAACTTGTGAGGGGACACACAATTATGTATAAATGGCATGAAAATGTGGATTTTGCATCATAAGTGACCTTTTTAAATAAGTCAATTAAACTCACGTTTTAGGTCAATTAAGCGTGACACTGACAGTTGGCCAACTCTATAATCCCGAACCTCAAAAAATGCTCCAGTCCCAGCTGCAGCGTAAATACACATGTTATGATGTGTGTTTTCTGTTCCCAATGCCAAAGGGTTATTACCTTGAAATGCACAATCTGGATCAAACTGCCCGAATCGTGCGCGTCCGCTGAAACACTTCCTATTTTCAAATCCAGACTAAAAACATATCTATTTGCTGCTGCTTTTAATTGAGCTGTTCATACTCACACTGCAGTATGCCTTTTATTCATGTATTCTGTACCTGCTGTGTTTGTTTATTTATTTCATTATCTTTGCTTTCTTTATGCCTGTTTTTAAATGCCATTTAATAATGTGTTTATGCTGTATCTATTCCTTGCCTTGCATCGCAATGCAGGCAGTCGCTGCTCCCCGGATGTGTCCTTGAATAAGTGACGCACACATTCATTTATTATGTAGTTAGTCTTAAGTGACTGCTGTCTTCCTGCATGAGCTTTCGTGTGCGCCCTGCAGTGAGAGGAGAATCTTCTGTTGTATTTATATTGCAAAGCAAACATGGAGCACAATGTGGGATTATGGGCAGGACAAGGGCGCGATTACACAGTTGGGAATCTGTGGAAACTGTTAACAGGCCAGTTTTCTAAATGATTTGTGAGTTGGAATAGATGATAGGCAGCTGCACAAACCCTCTTGTAGATTGAGGCAGATATGTACAAATAAGTAGTGCCCAATAAATATTTGTATTTATGCTCTTTTGAAGTCAGACATGTTTAAATCTCAGCAGGGGCGGACTGGGACAAAAATTCAGCCTTGGAAACTGACCCAGTCCGGCCACATGAAATGTCAAATGTTAGGAATCCGCTGTTTATTCTTGAAAGTTTTACGTCCGATTCGCTCCTTTTTTCCTCCAGCTCCAGTTTGGGCCTGTCAGCAGATCTCATTTTTAGTTGCTGCTGTAGTGGAAGTTTAGTAAAATTATTTTTGATGAAATACTCCAAATCGCCACCCTCCATAATTGCACTTGCTTCAGTTGCTTGCTACTTTTTAAGGGCGGTGATGACAGTTACAGTACGAACTGAAATTGATGCAATTTGATTGGATTGTGAGGCATGACGTGAGCCTCATCTGATTGGTCAATCCCGCAATTTTTTTTCACCAACGGAAGCTCAGTAAAGACTGTGAAATGTTGACTCTATTTGATAATTTCAGTAAAAACTAACGTTCATATTTCTCTTTTGGATTATAATACTGATGAACGTTCAAAACAAAGCACTTTGGCAACTTACCACATACGTTTTTTAAAAGCTTAATAAGCACCGTAACTTTCATGATATAATTTCTCCGTCATAATCGTTTGTTTCCGTGAACGGCCGACTGTTGTGTGACGGCAAATGCTGCGGCTGCAAGGCATTGTGGGGCAGCATTTTCTCCTCTCCTTTCGGTTAGGGAGGTCCAGTGGTTCCTAAGCTAAAGGAGGTTATAAAGGAAGTTTGAAACCTCCTTTCCTTTCATGTAGAGAATTCGAACGGCACTTATCATGGCTGCCACTGAGGGACTTCCGGGTCATTTCACTCCGTTAGGAAGGTTCCTAAGCTAAATGGACTATTCGACTTCAGACCAGTGGCGGAGCCAGGACATGTTCAGTGGGGTGGCCAGGATGGAACCAGTGATCATTTTGGGGTGGCATTGAAATCACTATTATATGAACATAAAAATACATCTCACTATAAAATAAGGGGTTATTTAAGGCACCTACAACACACCTCTACATTATTTGGGATCAAGTGGTGGAATAGATCAAATAATATTCAGTATATCTAACAATTTCTTTCGTATTCCCGCAGGCAAAGTATCAACGAAGCTTACATTATACAAATGTAATGCAATATACAGACTGTTTAGCTTATGGTGATCAGCAGCACTATGGGCTCATTCTCTCAGTGTATCATCAGGAATACAGAGACACACACACATCATTTAAATAAGAGTTTTTAAAGTAAATGATAGGTTAAGAATAATCATCTTAAAGTAAATAACAATAAACAATAGCCCTTAACCCTGTAAGGCCCCCGGTTGTAATTTTACAACATTACTTTAAGCTATCCTAAAAAAGTCAGTAAATGTTCAGGGGTAGACATTAAGAGTAAAATTCCGGGCCGGTGGAATTATATTGTCACTGGCCCCACCATTGTAACCACTGGCCCGGAGCATTCGTCCAAAAAAAATCGACTAATAATGAAGACAATTAACACATTTGTTGCAATAGTAATTTATGCACTAACTACATTACTACTTGTACTACAACATTTGAATAATCAGTTCTTCCTCATTTTCCTCAATTGTTCATATTTGGTTTATTAAAATAATGATATTGTGGTCATTGATAAAAAATGTCTGCTATTATTATGAGTATTATTATTTGTATAATGCACTTTCTGCCTTCCTGTCATTAGGAGTTAGAAATGTAATGGCTATGTAGCAGATTAGATTAGAACCTTCATTCTCCTAAACTGCTGGTACATTTCCCTAAAGCTAATACCTTTATATTGTCTACTCTTCACTTACTTGTCAGCATAGGTCGGCATTGATGTACAGAGCCGACAGAAGACCTTGTTTATATTGGCATCATATTGAGAGGTGCAGCCAGTGACGCGTCCTAAAACCAGGAAGTAAGCTGCTGGTTCCCTCCACAAAAAGCAATGGGATTTCTCCACAGGGTTTTGGAAAATAGCTGGAAATAAGGTCTGTGGAAAACAAACCTGTTTGATAAATGCACGTTTTGTTCAGCCGGATAATCTCCACATGTCTACCCTACTTTTATAATTTTCGAATCATAAATCTAATCGATAGATTATAAAAGGGTTTTAGGACGCGTCACTGCACCACTAGAAGCCAACTCCATCGATCAAGCTGAAACTTCCTCTCCCTCTTCTTCTCATGCTCTCTGTCACTCTCCTTTAACTCCTCCGGTGACTTTCTTTTATTTGAAGATTGTTTTTTGCACGGCGCTTGGACGGTTACCGCTGGTATTAAAAACATTTTGGCGAATGGTTAGGTGGCGCGACAGTGTAAATGCATTTTTAATAATAACATTTTTGAATGGAACATTCTCAACATGAATGCATAAATCCAAATAAATATAACTTACATATGTGGGAAAATACTGTGTTTGAAATGTGTAATTGAAATTAGATGCTAGCTTTTTGTTTTGATATGTATATATATATTTTGTATTCCAGTCTCCCTTCAGATATGTTAAGTGCCATGGCATTCAACCAGTGGCGGAGCTGGGGGGTGGCTGGGGGTGGCCGTGGCCACCCCCAGCTGAATCCTGGCCACCCTATTGGCCACCCCAAACACTCTCACCACGGGGGCCCAAACTATTTTAGAAAGATATAGAGTTGTAGTAAGTAGATAGAGTTCGCTATGATTTAGGTTTCGTTTTTTTTTCTTGTTCTTCATTTGTTATTTACGGGCGGCTGGCTTTTAGGCGCAATACCGCCCCCTGGATTATATATAGTGTAATACTGCCCTGAGTGACAGACTTTTTTCCCACTCGTAAAAAAAGGCGTATTCGCCGTGTGACTGCATGTGCCGAACCGTGACGTCCGAACCGTGACGTCCGAACCGTGACGGTACGGGACGAATACGGATACGTTACACCCCTAGTAAGGACTAATTCCCTACTTTGAATACTAGTTGAACATAAACATTTTACATTTGTATTTGTTTTTATATGTTTCTAGTTATTGTGCTTTTTATCATGTTTTTAATTATTTGTATTTTGTATGTATTCCTGTACAGCACTTTGGTCCACTGAGGTTGTTTTAAATGTGCTATATAAATAAATAAAGATTGAGAACACTTATTTTCCTGTTTACTTGATCGCTGCATTGAGCTCTGCGCAGCTTCTTCTACATTAGGGGCTGCTTTGGTTGCTTGACGAGACTGTCGCTTAGCAACAACAACAACCATGTGTGGTTATTTTTGTGTGAAGATGATGCTGTTATCTATTTTATTTTATTTTTTTAATTGAATTTGCATACAAGCCACTTTTCCTGCCTTGTCAACAACATTTTTGAATGAGAACCTGATTTGGGGGAGAGTTTCCTTACAGAGGCTGTATTCTGCTTTTTGCGGTTTTCCCTTCCCTCTAGTGCAGGAGTGCCCACACTTTTTTGGCTGGTGAGCTACTTTTGAAATGACCAGCTCACTGAGGTCTACCAACCAAAAATAAAATCCCAAATTGCAAGGGTTGCTGAATAACACGTTTTATTTATACATGGGACAGCTAGGCTGCAACAAACGACTAATTTGATAATCGATTAATCTATCGATTAATCGACAATTCAGACTATTTGTTACGGTTGAGTGAAGCAGGCAGGACCCAAATGCAGAATAAACTGAAAAAATACCTTTATTTCAAGGTCTAGAGGCACAAACAGAACACTCGAGAACACAGTCAAAGACAAACAATGGACCAACAATGACAGACAGAAAAACCAGAACTTAAATACACACACGAGTAAGACTAATCACACAAACCAGCCCAGGAGCACAGCGGAGGACCCGGAAGGGATCTCGGGCGGACGGCCCGGGGGCAAGGCAGAGACCATGGAGGGGCGAAGGCAGGGACGCCGCCAGGGATTTTGGGCCCCATGAAAATATATCACAATGGGCCCAGGCCACGCCAACCAAGCACAATTGCTGTAACCACACCTCCAGAACCCAACCAACCCATTTATGCTTTAAATAACTCTACCTGTACAGGCTTGCATCTGTCTTGTAGTCCAATACTAACTGCACAATATTTACTGACACTGTGAAAATATAACACTGTGCAGACGTGCAACATTCTGCTGCAGTATAATTCACCATTTGATATAACACTAACATTCCTGACAATAGATCTCAATAGTCATCTTTTATGGTGTACATGCCTTTTTAATAACATTTTTGAATGGAACATTCATACATCAAAATAAATATACATGACCTCTTAAATAAAAATAAAATGAACATTAACACCAATATTATCATTTATAAAATAGTTATTACGAGCCCGGGCTCAGCCTTACTCACCAAGAGCCCAGCGCCTAGCCTTCTTACAGGAAAAGTCACTGATCAAGTCCTTGAAGTCCAGCTTTCTAGCCAACTGGCTTTCAATGGACAGCATGGAAAGACTGCAAAGCCTTATGGGGGGACAGGGCTGCGGAGCCTAAAGATGAATCTGTTGGTCCTGGCACCAGGGGGAGGGACAACTGATTTAGTGAATAGCTGCTAAAAATGAACCTGCATTTATTAAATGTCAGCTAAAAGAGGAGTGAAATTAAAAACCTCTGCATTTTCTGTGAATATATTAACAGTAGGCTACTTAATGTCTGCAAAACATTACAATTATTATTTACAATGGGCTAAACTTAGCTAACAGACTAATTTCCACCACTCATAGACCACACCCACCTTTTCTTTTGAAAAACTGGGTGACATACTGTCGCCCTTTAGTCCCTCTCTCTTGTCTTTCTCTCCTTTCTTTTCTTTTTTGAAAGCCTGACTTTGTTAGTCGTTGAGACATCGTACACACGTAAGTACTAGCATCCCTCCTCACATGCTCTCACTCTCTACCAGAAAGTGCGGTGTTAACTTTTGGAAGAAAAAAAGTGAAATGACTCGTAAGTTTAGTGAGTACATTATCAATTTAACGTTATATTAATGTTAATTGTTGATTGATGAAAGGTGACTTAAACTTTTTTTCTTAATGTTCTAAAAATGTTTGGGGCCCCTGTCAGTCATGGGCCCTTAGAATCGTCCTAACTTTTCATCTCCTTACGGCGCCCCTGGGCGAAAGCCACAGCGGGCGAACTCAGTAGGCCGAGCATGAGGGCGAAGGCAGGGGCAGGAAGAGTCAGGGGGCCGGGCCCGAGGGCGAGGACCGCGGCCGGGAAAGTCAGGGGGCCGGGATCGAGGGCCGGGATCGAGGGCGAAGACCGCGGCTCTCAGGGGGCCGGGCTCTAAGGGGACCGGGCTCGAGGGCGAAGACCAGACAGCTCCGTAGGCCGGGCAGGAAGGCGCTGACGGGACAGCTCCGGAGGCCGGGCAGGACCCGGTGTCGGCCGGACAGGACCCGGAGCCGGTGGGACAGGCTTCAGCAGGATCCCCCACGGAAGAGGACCAGGAGTTGGCAGGACCCCCGGCGAGACAGGTGACGGCGGGACCTCCAACGGAACAAGACATGGGATTGGCAGGACTCTCAGCGGGTCCTCTAACGGAACAGGACATAGGGTTGGCAGGACCCCCGGCAGAAGAGTAGTCGACGGGACCCCCAACGGGACAGGACATGGAGCTGGCAGGAACCCCAGCGGAACCCCCAACGGGACAGGACACAGGCTTGGCAGGACCCCCGGCAGGAGAGTAGTCGGCGGGACCTCCAACGGCACAGGACATAGGGTTGGCAGGACCCCCGGCAGAAGAGTAGTCGGCGGGACCCCCAACGGGACAGGACATAGAGTTGGTAGGACCCCCAGCGGAACCTCCAGCGGCACATGACATAGGATTGGCAGGACCCCCGGCAGGAGAGTAGTCGGCGGGACCCCCAAGGGGACAGGACACAGGGTTGGCAGGACCCCCGGCAGAAGAGTAGTCGGCGGGACCCCCAACGGGACAGGACACAGGGTTGGCAGGACCCCCGGCAGAAGAGTAGTCGGCGAGACCCCCAACGGGACAGGACATAGGATTCGCAGGACCCCCGGCAGGAAAGTAATCGGCGGGACCTCCAATGGGACAGGACATAGAGTTGGCAGGACCCCCAGCGAGACAGGTGACGGCGGCACCTCCAACGGAACAAGACATGGGATTGGCAGGACTCTCAGCGGGTCCTCTAACGGAAAAGGACATAGGGTTGGCAGGACCCCCGGCAGAAGAGTAGTCGGCGGGACCCCCAACGGGACAGGACATGGAGCTGGCAGGAACCCCAGCGGAACCTCCAACGGCACAGGACATATGGTTGGCAGGACCCCCGGCAGAAGAGTCATCGGCGGGACCCCCAACGGGACAGGACACAGGGTTGGCAGGACCCCCGGCAGGAGAGTAGTCGGCGGGACCTCCAACGGCACAGGACATAGGGTTGAAACTGAAAAAATACCTTTATTTCAAGGTCTAGAGGCACAAACAGAACACTAACACGAGAACACAGACAAAGACAAACAATGAACCAACAATGACAGACAGAAAAACCAGAACTTAAATACACACAAGACTAATCACACAAACAAGACACAGGTGAGGAGGGAGGAGAAAACACAGGGGCACCAGGTGAACACAATCGGGTAAATAGGTAGGAGGGAAAACAGACAGACAGCAACAGGCAAGACAGGAGGTGAAGACTTTTCAAAAATAAAACATGAAACCAAAGACAGAAAAAGACAAAACACAACACAGACGGATCGTGACACTATTACTGTATGCCTTGCACAATTTCTCAATCGCTGTTATTTAGCCATCAACTTTTAGATTTAGCTTGAGGTTGTTTTAGGCATGTGGAAACTAACAATGAAGACAATAAAGATGAATACTTGATTCAAAAATAGTAATACATATATTATTAAATTAACTAAACAAATTGTTTACAAAATTAACATTGTTTTTTATTTAAATTAAATAAATAATATTTCACATCAAAAGAAACAACAATGTTTTAACAAATCGTATTAAATAATCCAACCCTGTCTCCTAAAAATTACGTTCCCACAGAACTAAACTGCATTCTCAATTACGTTTAGCCAGAAACGTATTTTCTCCCACGTTACGTTCGTTATGAACGTATCTTAAATACGTTTATTTCTACATATCTTTGCCATTTATTGTCTTGCTTATAATAATGATAATAGTCATTTATAAATATCATTTTAGAGCACACATTTGAAATCAGTAGGCGAGGCTGTAATTTCTCCAGCTGTTACTCTCATGAGCGAGGCAGAAAATAATAGTTTTAACGTGACAAAAAGCTGCTGTGTCGTTTATTGCACCTCAAACATTAAAACAAATCCAGAGTTACGTGTTTCTGTACTTCCTCTAAGAAGAAAGGACAGTAACAGAAGATCTCTGAGACGCCAGATGTGGTGTTCGTAATGCGATATGATATCTGAAAAAAAAATCAGTTTAGGATGGCCGAAGACACTACACTACCCATAATCCCCAGCTATCGTTTGGGACTACAATCCCGTTGACAAACCCCGTGATTAATCTTCAACCTCTGGGATTGGATGTTGGAGTAGCAGTGCACCAAGGTTATGCCGAGCGTCAAGCTCTTTGAAATGGAACAAAACCACGGCAGACTATTCAAAACTGGACTCGAACGCCCCCCGAGAACTACACATGCTGGCTATTGTGTTTCGCAACATGTTCTGTATGGCACGTCTCTACTGGGAATTGTAGTTTTAAAGACGTTTTCGTTTTTGACAGTATTAAACTGTGTACAGGCCTGTAGGTTTAGGCGATAGGAAACACATTGGTGTGTACACATTTAAAACATGTAATTACTAAATGGGTGAAAATCGCTTGTATCCATAATGGGCAGCATTAATATATACCCACATGACAGCTCATTGTTACTTTGTAATTCTACTCCACTACAATTCAGAGGTTAACATGGTATTTTTACTCCACTACATTTATTTTAGTTACTTTGCAGATTCTGATTAATGATGTGAAATATAAACAACCCTTAAAGCAGACTTTAGTTACACCTGAGTAAAATTCAGGAAAGGTGATTGTCAAGTGCCAACAATCAGGAGCGATCTTTGATAGTTGCTGCTTGAGAAGACTAAACATTTATCTGCAGATCTCTATAAAGTATATGAATTACTCGTTATTCTCTACTAATAGTTAATTAAAAACTGTATATAATTGCTATGTTTGCACATCCCTTTCAAGATTTCCTAAGGTTTATTGACATATCATATACACAACTACGGTGTAGTTATGCAATGAATGAAAAACTTGGGTCACCGGTTCCTCAACAGTGCATTACAAGACATCTATCAATATGTGTGTATACCTCCACCATTAAACTGTCAAATTCTGCACATTTCTTATAATATCTACATACATAAGAGTGTAATTAATGCGTATAATATCAGTTAAAATAAGTGCTTCAACATAGTTAACATTGCAGGAAAGCAATATATTAGACGTTAAGTACTTTGTCAGGCTTAATATTTATCTGTAGATAGATACCCCCAAAGCTTTTTTCTTATTTGAAAGAAGACCTTAACCTAAAGTACTCTTTAATGTGTTAAAGGTTAATTAGTTTGTCTGTTTTGCACATCCTCCTATTAATATCTTTGTACATCGTGCACTAAACTGTTTTATTGTAGAGATCACTTTCAGTATCTTCTTGATTTTTTATATTCTATACTTCTATCATTGACCTTCTACTTTCCCCCTATGAAAGTATGTACTCTTAATATTGTTTTCACATTAACATTATTCAACAAAAATAACATTATTCAACAAAAATAATTCAATAACGTGCTTTAACCACTAGGCAGTGCACACAAGGTACACACAGCATACTAATAATAACTTTGTATTATTAGTGTAGGACACTTGTGTATGTATAACATCTGAAGATGTGTAGTTTTATTCATGTTTTTACATAATTTCACAGGATATTGCTATACTATTTCTCATGTTTTACTTCTACACATTAATATCTGATTTGTAAAACATCACAGACAGAAAGCCATATCCGTCATGTAATGGTAAGTTATTGCAATTGTGATTCCATAGATGTGTCTCCCATCACCCAATTCTCTGACTATTCTCTCAACTCAGTATTTACATTCTTATATTCAAAGTAAATCAGTAATATCTTTAAAAACTACATGTCCTTTTCCATCAGCTGTGCACCGTTATGGTGTAAATATAACCTATCTACCAATTGGATCAAATATAAAAGTCAGCCGAATTACTATTGATACTGCAAGGAGACGTATTTTGTGAAAAGAAATGCAAGATGCAGTTCTTCAAGTTTGTCCAGAAGTCTTCTCATCAGGGCTCTATAAATAAAGAACCACGGCAGATGTGTAATATTTAATGCAGCCGAACCGTGTATTACAATGCCGTTATGTGATGACTTCCAAAGAGAAAAGCAAGAACACTCGGAATAAAGTATTATATTTTTTTACAATGTTTTCGGATATCATATCGCATTAACATCATATCCCAACATGCATTGTGGCTAAAACATCCAATCAACGAGCTTCAAGCTGAGGATCTTGGGTAATCTGTTCAGTGAGTTTGTGTGTATCCTCAAAATGTCCCTTATAGGCCTACGTCTGTTTCCGGTGACTTTATTTACGGCTAAAAAGCCCAAGATTATAAAATTAAACGAATAAATAAAAACAAGGATAATTGTGTGTTATTGTTGAGTAAATAACAGTGTGTTATTTAGAAAATAATAACAAACTAGAAGGAAAAAAAGATTTTAAAAAATACAGATTTCAGTATTTTGAGGCTCTGAGCCCCATTTCTTTTCCTCACAGACGGAAAAAAAGTCCGACTTTATACGATTTAAAATAAAAACAAATAAATAAAAAGATAACACTGGCATGTAATTTACGTTAGAATAAATAGAATGGTTTTGAATAATAGATGAGTCACTTTACAGCCCCGCCCACTTTTGGGGAAACCAACGCTGTCATTTGAACGGCGATCAAGCCTGAAGCCACAGAGATCTTCTGTTACTGTCCTTTCTTCTTAGAGGAAGTACAGAAACACGTAACTCTGGATTTGTTTTAATGTTTGAGGTGCAATAAACGACACAGCAGCTTTTTGGCATGTTAAAACTATTATTTTCTGCCTCGCTCATGAGAGTAACAGCTGGAGAAATTACAGCCTCGCCTACTGATTTCAAATGTGTGCTCTAAAATGATATTTATAAATGACTATTATCATTATTATAAGCAAGACAATAAATGGCAAAGATATGTAGAAATAAACGTATTTAAGATACGTTCATAACAAACGTAACGTGGGAGAGAATACGTTTCTGGCCGAACGTAACTGAGAATGCAGTTTAGTTCTGTGGGAACGTAATTTTTAGGAGACAGGGTTGAATAATCTGATGACAGAACTGTAAACAGAATAGCTGAAACTTTAACAAAATAAAGAGTAACTCAGTTACCTCTAATCATTAACCCATGTTTGTATAATTGAGTTAACTCTGTGTGTTGCTGCTAGCATACATAACACCTGACGTGGAAACGTTACTCATGGATGGGGCTACAGAGCTGCTAGAAAGACAGTCGAACCCGGTGCATTCCTCCGTCTGGATGTGGTGCACTTTTGCTAAATGTTTAGACCAATTGCTCGAGTTACCGCCCTTACATGCTAAACACTATTGGCAACGAGCATTGTCCACCTCAAGACGGGTAACATTTAACCACACCTTGGAGCGCTTCTCTCCGCCATCTCCTCCGTGTGTTGCTGCATGGAGCAGCTGCGTGAGTGTAAACTGCCCCGCCCCCTCGCACACAGACGCGGGAGAGAGAGATCTCGTCTGGATCGGAAAGATCGAAAATACACCGACCATAGACGCATTTTTTTTTTTGTCTTTTTGCATATTAGTCCCGCACTCATTTTGTTGTTTGTCTCTTTAACTTAATTTGAGTTTTCCCGGCACTTAACAGACTGACAGAAAAAGCGACCTATCGCTTTCCAATCAAGTAAACTCCTGAATTAAGTGGCAGGGAGGCCAAGGGAGGAGGGATCAAAACCTGTTTTGTCTATTTTAACGGAGCTGGATTTTTTTTTTTTATGAATGACTCGCGATCTTCCAGCATTGCCCCCGCGGTCGACGTACTGGGCACCTCTGCTCTAGTGTGTGATATAGTTTTGTTTGCATGTAAATCAGGGGTGTCAAACTCAAGGCCCGGGGGCCAAACCCGGCCCGTGACTTCATTTAATGTGGCCCCACAAGAGCTTGCAAATAATATAATATGTGTATTATACGGTTACAGGCCAATTTACAGAAGCATGTTGCCCATAAACTACATGTCCCACAATGCATCTCAAATTTGACTTTTTTCTCAGAATTTAAAAACTGATCTCAATGGGATTTCATCTGGATAAATAAAGGTTTTGAATTGAATAATACATTATTTTATATATTTATATATGTATTTTTATATAGTCTTAA
Organism: Pogonophryne albipinna; assembly: GCA_028583405.1. Taxonomy (NCBI): domain Eukaryota; kingdom Metazoa; phylum Chordata; class Actinopteri; order Perciformes; family Artedidraconidae; genus Pogonophryne; species Pogonophryne albipinna. The sequence goes on from CM053243.1 coordinate 8,036,750, forward strand.
AGTTACAACCGGCCCTTTGAGTGCAACCATAATGCTGATGTGGCCCGCGATGAAATTGAGTTTGACACCCTGATGTAAATGGTCTGCAAAGGCTAAAATCCCTGTGTTCCCTCCATTGAACTCCTTTATTAGCTTCAGGAACATAGTGACATCTTTATGTTACACTCGCTCTTCTATTGGCCATCACTCCAACACATTGTATGTGATAGGCTAAGGGGTGGGACATGTCTAAGCAGTTGACCAATCACAACAGAGCTGGCCAATCAGAGCAGACTGGGCTCTGGTTTCTGACAGAGGGTGAAAAGAGGTGCTGCAGCACAGGCAGTATGAGCTTTTTGAACATTAAAGCATGGAGACATGAAGTAGAGACACTACATACTGATACACACCTGAACATCAGCAGGAGAGGACTCTTTAAAGTAGAGACACTACATACTGATATACACCTGAACATCAGCAGGAGAGGACTCTTTAAAGTAGAGACACTACATACTGATACACACCTGAACATCAGCAGGAGAGGACTCTTTAAAGTAGAGACACTACATACTGATATACACCTGAACATCAGCAGGAGAGCACTCTTTAAAGTAGAGACACTACATACTGATACACACCTGAACATCAGCAGGAGAGGACTCTTTAAAGTAGAGACACTACATACTGATATACACCTGAACATCAGCAGGAGAGGACTCTTTAAAGTAGAGACACTACATACTGATATACACCTGAACATCAGCAGGAGAGGACTCTTTAAAGTAGAGACACTAAATACTGATATACACCTGAACATCAGCAGGAGAGGACTCTTTAAAGTAGAGACCCAACATACTGATATACACCTGAACATCAGCAGGAGAGGACTCTTTAAAGTAGAGACACTACATACTGATATACACCTGAACATCAGCAGGAGAGGACTCTTTAAAGTAGAGACACTACATACTGATAAACACCTGAACATCAGCAGGAGAGGACTCTTTAAAGTAGAGACACTACATACTGATACACACCTGAACATCAGCAGGAGAGGACTCTTTAAAGTAGAGACACTACATACTGATATACACCTGAACATCAGCAGGAGAGGACTCTTTAAAGTAGAGACACTACATACTGATACACACCTGAACATCAGCAGGAGAGGACACTTTAAAGTAGAGACACTACATACTGATATACACCTGAACATCAGCAGGAGAGGACTCTTTAAAGTAGAGACACTACATACTGATACACACCTGAACATCAGCAGGAGAGGACTCTTTAAAGTAGAGACACTACATACTGATATACACCTGAACATCAGCAGGAGAGGACTCTTTAAAGTAGAGACACTACATACTGATATACACCTGAACATCAGCAGGAGAGGACTCTTTAAAGTAGAGACACTAAATACTGATATACACCTGAACATCAGCAGGAGAGGACTCTTTAAAGTAGAGACACTACATACTGATATACACCTGAACATCAGCAGAATAGGGCCCCTTTAATGTCAAAGAAATGCAGTAAAGAGGTGTCAACTCATTAAAGATCAACTGGGAGGTGTCACACAAAAAGTAAAGTATTGCATTTAAACTTAATATAGGTATATATTCCCCGCTGATGAGGCACATTCAACACAGGTGAGCGCTGAAGGTGAATCATTAAATTCCATGGGGACTGCTGCCAGAAATACAATCTGAAAATAGTATTTCATCAAGTTTCCTCAGAGCTTTAAGTTTTCCCGAGCTCCACACACCCTAGTCTGAATAATCTGTATTGGCTCAATAATTCAGCAGCATTGCAACAGGGTGTTATGACTCACTGCAGGAGGTGGCAGGAAACAATTTCAAGCCGTCTGCTGCACCTCAGAGGGCTGCGTCAGATTTGTTAGGTTTCTTAAGAAGAGATCACAAACATTCATGCTCCCTGTTGCAGAATGACACTGTATTACTCGTTTGGCACCACTAAAGAAAGAGGGCCAGTTGGTTTCTCACAAGCATTGTTCGACAGCCTGCGCTCCGAGGGGTTTCTGTGCTGCTGATGAAAGTGGAGGGGTTGTGTGCTTTGCCCCCAGGGTGAACACTCCTCTCACCACACAGATCCAGGCATGGTTTGATATCTACCCTCCGCAGCTTTTGATCGTGCTATGTAAGCAGTGTTATGAGAGGAGAGAAAGCCCTGCTGTGAATATGAAAACACAGAGCGCCTGTGTTTGTTAAACAACTGCAGAATGGGAGGAATTTCCAGTTTGATAATTACCCCGTGATTATCATTCTGTGCTTTGTATGCAGTACGTCTCATAGAAATGAACGCTGCTGCTGCAGAACTTTATGTAACAGATCACGTATTGTTCCAATGCCATTTTTATATGCTCTCCTTTCTGCACTGCACTCTTATTATTCCATGTGCTTATAGGAAAGCTTCAGTGCAAATGATGCAGTGTTGTAATGATGTAACAGTTGACAACATTATACTATTAAAGGGGCCCTATTACTTTCAGGTGTATATCAGTATGTAGTGTCTCTACTTTAAAGAGTCCTCTCCTGCAGGTTCATATCAGTATGTAGTGTCTCTACTTTGAAGAGTCCTTTCCTGCTGATGTTCAGGTGTATATCAGTATGTAGTGTCGCTACTTTAAAGAGTCCTCTCCTGCTGATGTTCAGGTGTATATCAGTATGTAGTGTCTCTACTTTAAAGAGTCCTCTCCTGCTGATGTTCAGGTGTATATCAGTATGTAGTGTCTCTACTTTAAAGAGTCCTCTCCTGCTGATGTTCAGGTGTATATCAGTATGTAGTGTCTCTACTTTAAAGAGTCCTCTCCTGCTGATGTTCAGGTGTATATCAGTATGTAGTGTCTCTACTGGGACATGTCTCCATGCTTTAATGTTCAGAAAGCTCTTTATTTTTCTCATACTGCCTGTGCTGCTGCACCTCTTTTCACCCTCTGTCTGAAACCAGAGCCCAGTCTGCTCTGATTGGTTAGCTGGCCGGCTCTGTTGTGATTGATCAACCGCTTAGACATGTCCCGCCCCTTAGCCTATCACGTACAATGTGTTGGAACGCTAGCCAATAGAAGCGCAAGTGTTGACTTGTGGTGTCACTACGTTCAGGAAGTAAACAAAGGAGTCCGATGAAGCTAGGCGTTTGGGGCAAACTTTATTTGGATTTTAGCCTTTGCAGACCATTTACATGCACTAAAACCTATATAATACACTACATGAAAGGGAACACCTCAAAATCATATTAGGACCTGTTACTTTTAATAAAAAATGTAATGATGAATATGTATTCCTATTTCCTATGCATAACATTGAATTGCATATTCATGAGGATCCATTGCATTTCATCATAAAGACGGTTATATACAGAGCTTTTTTCTTTTAACTAGGCAGCAGCATATCTGTGTAGTTTTTGCAGGCATGAAGTAGATATGTATTTGTGGCTCTTCAATGTTACATCACAAGCTGAACATGAATGGTGTGCTCGTAGTAAGACAGTCAATCAATGTTCATGCAGGGTTACTAAGGATTAACAGAAATGACACCACAAGAAAACATTATCACAATTGTTGACATTTGCATAATGTGTATATATAGTGTATTGATGAATTTAATATGTATGCAAATGTATGGAATACCTCCATTGCAAGAACATATTTTTTATCATTAGCACAACCTCATTTTAAATGAAAATCCTATTTTGACTTGGATTTGATATCCAAGAAAAAACAATAATTGCTTATATTATTCATAAAAATAAATGTATATACGACATTCAGAAGTCCTGTACATTTGAGTCACAAAACAAGGCCATTTAAATACAAATTGGGCAAATAGACTGTCAAAAAATTGTTTTATGAAATACGTATAGGTAATGATTGGGTCTTTATTTCAGCATCAAACAGCACAAGTGTGTATTCCCAGACACGACTTGTTCAAATAAATCACCTGGGGACAACATTCGCAGGAAAACTATTACAAAAGTAAATACAAACCTGTCTCTGATCCATTGTGACAGCAGTCAGCCGTGCACCTTTGACCTGTGGGGTTGCAGGACATTTGAAGCAGACTCTGAAATCTGTCACGGAGACACTCTGAGGTTACAACCATTCAGCGGCTTTTTGGGGATCGGATAAAGAGAGGCAGCAGCCACCCCGTCAGTCTGATGAATACACTCAGGAGGAGGACTTGTTTTTCACCCTGAGGCCATCAGAGCAAAACAGCTAGAGGCTGTCTTTTTGAAGCAATGTGACATTTAGAGGGACTTTGTCAGTATGATGCTTATAAAATCCTCAGGGGTGTAAAGTAACTAAGTAGATTTACTCAAGTACTTAAGTACAATTTTGGGATACTTGTACTTTACTTGAGTATTTCCATGTTATGCCACTTTGTACTACTCCACAACAATTCAGAGGTACATGGTGTACTTCTACTCCACTACATGTATTTAATACCTTTAGTTACTTCACAGATGTGGATGAATGATGTGAAATATAATCAAGTGTTAAATCAGACTTTAGTTCCACCTGGAGTAAATCCACAAGCTACCCTGCAGTATACAAAGTCATTCAGACTAGCTGCACCTTTACCAGCTTTGAGAACACTTTCATGATCAATCATTATAAAACATATCATATATATTATTCTGAAATGGACCAATCTGCACAACGACTACTTTTACTGTCGCTACTTTCACTATATTCTGATGATAATACTTTTCTACTTTTACTTGAGTAACATTTTGAATGCAGGACTTTTACTGTAACAGAGTATTCCTACACTCTGGTACTTTTACTCAAGTACAAGATCTGAGTACTTCTACTTTCACTTAAGTACAAGATCTGAGTACTTCTACTTTTACTCAAGTACAAGATCTGAGTACTTCTACTTTTACTCAAGTACAAGATCTGAGTACTTCTTCCACCTCTGTGTAAACTATATATACCAGTCATAAAGTTCAATAGTGATAACAATTATATCTGATGTAAAAAAAACATATTAATAATACTCGCTTGTATGAAAAAGTTCACTTTAAAATCAAATATATTCTTAATAAGAAGAAGAAGTAGTAGGAGTAGTTTTAATATTATTATTGTATAACATAATAATAATGAAAATGATTAATTATTTTATTTCTTGTGAACTTTTCATTAAAGAACTGCAAATCAAAGTGCTTAACATAGAAAATATAAAATGCTAATTCAACACATGTAAACTAGGGTAAACACACAATTTAATTAGGTCATAAAAAGACAGAAGATGCTAATTGAAATTCAAAACAAGGCCATTAATAATTATAATATTTAAGAGACCACATCACAAGGAGGACATTAATGATAAGCCCTTTTTATATTGAATAATTTAAATTAAAAGGTCTTCAGCTCTACTACTTTAAATACTGAATACATTATTGAAACTAATGAATGAATGTGTTTAACAGCAGGCTTTAAACTAACTCTGGCGGGTGTTTTCTGTACGTTACATAAGAGCAGAGGGAACTGGGCCTCCTGACATTTGTAGCATTAAACCTTGTTGAATCATCCTCTTCTGTTGCATGTAATCTCTGCAGAAAAGCCCCTGTGCCCGGCGCTGTAATTACAGCTGCTTAACAGATCTGCAATATGCAAACGAGCCCATCTTGATTGCTTGTAATGATCATAATTTTCCACTTAACTGGTAATCAGCTTTTCTGATGTTTTCCATCCAGTGAAAAACAGTATATTTGAGCTTTCACCACATTTTGCATCTGCACCCAATTAAAAGTAAACGCAGTGTGTGTGTGTGAGGACACGCGGCAATGGAAATCACGGGTCATATCTGAAGCAGAAAAAAGGGAATCTCAGTAAGTGGTAGAAAATCCCTTTTAAACACTTGGTGAATCAAATAACATCAAACAAATTGAGGAATGCAAACACATCCATTTGGGCATTGCAATGTTTAATGGATTTATAATCATGTGCCAGCCAAAAAAGATTGGAACAAAGAGAGATTTCAGCCCCCACTCAAAGCAATGCACTTACAGTCTGAGGATAAGAGTGGTCATTACGCCATGATGGCTTATGCTTGGATCCCTCTGGGTCATTTAAGGAGAATTAAATGACCATCACTGCCCTCGTACATCAGCTTAACAGCGGGGATTTTCTCACGCACTTAACCCCCCCTCCAGTTTTAAGTACGTTGATAAATAGGAGTGGTATATACCTCCGACATTGAAGGTGATCTCCAAGTGTTACATTATTGGATGCTGAGTAAGCCGACTGAAGGCTTTTCTACACATCAGCTGCACTTGAGGTTCTCTCTGGAGCCAAGGGGAAGTGCTGCACTGCCAAAGTATTTAGAGTGATGTTTCACCTCAAATTACATTAAATTACTGCCAATCATTTTGAAGGCATACCCGGGTGTTTCAATGTATTCAATACTTTGTTTTGTATACCTTCCACGAAGCTTCTGGCTTTAGTTGGATGCTAGAAATTAAACAAGATGACGTTTTTTGTCTTAGCCTGGTTTGATGGTTTGTTCATTTGTCTTTCAGTAGATTTACGGATAAATAACTTTTCATTAAACTTGTTGAAAGAGATAAGATAAGAAGTACTTTATTGATCCCAATTTGGGAAATGTCTGTGTTGCAGCAACATAAAAGACATGGCATTGTACAATACAAATTCAAAAGACTAGAAATAAACAAAGAAGTTATTATATCAATAACATCAATTCAAACACCATGACACAATTCCATCAGATTAATGATAAAAACCTAGAGGACATTATACAACTTCTGAAATCCTCCTCCTGCTGCCTTGATATTATTCCAACAGGATTTTTCAAAGATGTTTTTCCTTGCATGGCCTCAGATCTACTTCATATAGTAAACAAGTCTCTTCACTCAGGTTTTTTTCCACAGTCCCTGAAAACGGCAGTCATTAAACCGCTCTTAAAAAAGAATAATCTAGATGCTTCAGTAATGAACAATTACAGGCCCATATCAAACCTCCCATTTCTAGGTAAAATCATTGAAAAAGTTGTCTTTCAACAGTTGAGTAATTTATTGCATTTAAATAACTGTTTCGATGTGTTCCAGTCAGGCTTTCGTCCAAACCACAGCACTGAGACTGCTCTTGTAAAGGTCTTCAATGACATCCACTTAAACACAGACAGTGGCAGAACTTCAGTGTTAGTATTATTAGATCTCAGTGCTGCGTTTGACACTGTTGACCACAGCATATTACTAGACCGACTGGAAAACTGGGTGGGACTTTCGGAAACAGTTCTAAATTGGTTTGAATCCTACTTAAAGGACAGAAACAACTTTGTTTCTATAGGTAAATACACATCTGAGTTGACAAATATGACATGTGGGGTACCTCAAGGCTCCATCTTGGGGCCTCTTCTCTTTAATGTCTACATGCTACCACTGGCTCAGATAATGAAGAACAACAAAATAAGTTACCATAGCTATGCGGATGAAACACAAATTTACGTAACAATTTCACCAGGAGACTATGCTCCAATTCAAACACTGAGTAAGTGCATTGAACAAATCAATGACTGGATGTGTCAGAACTTTCTCCAATTAAACAAAGATAAAACTGAGGTAATGGTTTTTGGAGCCAAGGCAGAACGTATAAAAGTTAGCGCTGAGCTTCAGTCTGCAATGTTCAAAACAACAGATAAAGCCAGAAATCTAGGTGTAGTCATGGACTCTGACCTGAGTTTCAACAGTCACATTAAAACAGTTACTAAATCAGCCTACTATCACCTAAAGAATATATCTAGGGTTAAAAGACTAATGTCACAGCAGGATTTGGAAAAACTTGTCCATGCTTTTATTCTTCAGTAGACTCGACTACTGTAATGGTGTCTTCACAGGTCTCACTAAAAAATATATTAGAAAGCTGCAGCTGATTCAGAACGCTGCTGCTCGAGTCCTCACTAACACTAAGAAAGTGGATCACATCACTCCTGTTCTGAAGTCTTTACACCTGCTTCCTGTGTGTCAAAGAATAGATTTCAAAATACTGCTGCTGGTTTATAAAGCACTGAATGGTTTAGGCCCAAAATACATTTCTGACCTCCTGCTAAATTATGAACCATCCAGATCTCTCAGGTCTTCAGGGACTGGTCAGCTTTCTGTCCCCAGAGTCAGAACTAAACATGGAAAAGCAGCGTTTAGTTACTATGCTCCAAATATCTGGAACAAACTCCCAGAAACCTGCAGGTCCGCTGCAACTCTTACTACTTTTAAATCCAGGCTGAAGACTTTTCTTTTTGTCGCTGCTTTTAATTGAACTATTCATATCTTAAACTGCACTGTAACTTTTATCCATGTATTTTTTCTTTTAATGTTTATTTTATTAGCTTTTCTTTTTAATGACTGATTTTAAATGCCATTTTCTTAATGTCTTTCATTTTTTGTAAAGCACTTTGAATTGCCTTGTGTTGAAAAGTGCTATATAAATAAACTTGCCTTGCCTATATATACATAAGTGAGGGATGGAATACTAAATATTAAACTGAATATATAAGTGTATAATGTACAGGGTGTAGCATGGGCAAAGGAAGACCCGATTAAATGTTGGATACCAGGACGGATACACACATTATCTATCACTTTGGCTTATTGCACTTATTGTTAGTTGCTTTGAATGAAAGTGTCAGCTAAATCAAATGAAATGCAACATTGGAAGATAGAGCATTTGTGCTTTATGAGGTAGATTGTTGTCCTCCAATTGAAAAGTCACCAGCCCCTACATTCATGTCAAGATGTCCTTGAGCAAGATACTTAACCCCAAATTGCTCCCAATGGTGTGTAAATGGTAGTTTCCTTGAGCAGGTGGCACCCTGTATGACAGTTTTTTCCCTTGAATTGATGTGTGTGATTGGGTTAATGTACTCTATAGGAAAAAGTGCTTTGAGAGGTTGCAAAGACTGGAAAATTGCTATAAATGCAGTCCATTTACCATTCAAAGATGCTGGAGTGAAACACACAAATGCCCACTTAAAGGGGCCCTATTATGCATTTCATGGCTCACCTGATCTAAACTGGGCTTTTGGGTTTCAACTGGATCTTGGAGCTACCAAAAACATCCCATAAAACATCAGTTGTTTTGTAAGCCACTGCCAATTATGAGTTCTGCTAAAAAAAAAATTCTTTGTATGTGGTACATTCCTTTTTAAACAAAATACTTATATATCTTAAAATGTGCCTGGAGGCAGAATGTAGATGACTGATGCCATTGTTCTCCACAGAAAAATGGTGCCATCTACGCTAAATAAAAGCAGACATGACTGATTATCTTTGTCTGTCAACCGTAACACCAAACCGATCATCATGCCAAACAAAAAGCTAAATGTTTGCCGCCTGCAAAGTAGGAAACATGCATATAGAAATCCACACTATAGTAGATAAGGATGCTTCTTTAAAATGGCGCTGATACTCATTCCTAATTAGTCTACAGGGGAACATTGGATCTTAGTGCTGAAAGGCTCTCAGCTTCATGGCGTCTCTCTCCAGGCGACATGATGTCACAAAGTGCTGCCCCGACACTATAAAAGCATTTTGAACCCGTGCACCCCTATTACATTCTCACATTTTTGCTGAGCACACAGCTAAAGTTAATTAAAATGTGTGAGGGTTCAGTGCATAGGGCATTGGGAATGAACCTTGTGTGTGATCAAATCCTTTCCCAAAATAAACAAGGTTCTGATAAACAACCTGACCCCAAGTTATTAACTTAGCTTAAGAATGTGTTGCTCTTTGTATGCTTCCAGGACTGCAGAGGAGGTACAGCTGAAACTCAATTTTCTTTGACAAATCACCTTCGAGCCTGCGAGGCGCCGTCCTTGCGGGTGCAGGTGACCATGCCCTACATGAAAAATACCACCGTGAATTTTTTAATCACTTGAAGCTAAAAGACATCTTCATGACCTTCAGAGTTTATACTGAAGTTGTTGACAACATTTCTTATCACCTGCGCCTTGACACTTTCAGGGAGCTACTCTGAGTGAGTGGGACGGACAAAAGGGAAAACAGGACCTTAGTTAGAGACAGAAAATCTGCAGAAATGCTCCCAAAGCTTTGGTATTTATTTATTGCTTCCCGGCAACTTGGACATTCCCTAATCACCTAAACAGCAGCAGTGGACCGGATGATTAATTAATTAATTAATTCCTTACATTTGTTATAGCACTTTTTCCAGATGCTCAAAGCGCTTTACAAATACACATATCACAAATGTAACGGTCATGTACTGTGGACAATACCCACAGGAGCAAATTCAGTTGAAGTGTCTTGCCCAAGGACACTACGGCTTTACAGACGCAGCAGCGGCGGGTTTCGAACTGGTGTTCCCCAACGCCCCCTTGATCTGATGATCAAAGCACAGCCCACTGCGCCACTCCGCCCATGTTCGTCATCAAGGCGCTTTACAAGTACATTACACACACATATCATACATGTAACGGTCATGTGCTGTGGACAGTACCCACAGGAGCAAATTCGGGTGAAGTGTCTTGCCCAAGGACACAACGGCCTGACGCGGTGGGGGCGGGACATATGGTCCATACTGTAACATGCCTGTCAGAACTGTCTGTTTTTATTTCCCACAGCATTTGTCAAACTCACATTCATATTTGTACCGTTTATCGTTTCCTGAACAAAATCAGTTCCAACTGATCTGAGACTCTCTTGACCTGAATACTGTGCCACATGTTTTGACTACAAGTGATGAAGTTGTTTTGCGAGTAGGGAGATAATAATCCAGTCTAGGGTTGAAAACACTTCAGGGAATATTCAAGATGGAAAACTTCAATGGGAATGAACACAGATGTACGGGAATTAATGGGATATAATGGTGATACATTGGAACTTTAGGGTTAAATCCACTGTATTTAAGAATGACATATGCATAGAAATTAAACTTTTAACCATATTACAAAGAGACCTAATCAGTTTATTTGTTGAATGCAAATAATGCAAAATGCGAGTTTGTGAGCTAGCAAATTAACTCATTTATGCTGTGTATCATTTCAGAAACTTCCACTAGTACCCTGCATGACGTAAACTGTAAACACTTCCGGGACAATCACTATAAGCTAGTTAGCTATAGCTAGCAACGTTATCTTTAGCAGAATAAAATCATTATGAACCTCTAATAAATCCAATACAAATACTTCCTTGAGTTTAGTTTTATGCTTGAAAATAAATTAATTAGGTTGTTCATTAGTTACAGCATTACAGCAGCTGTTCCTCCTTTAGTAAAACAGACATGTTGACAGCCAAGACAATATCCTGACAAATCAGATAATTGGACAAAATGTAATGTAAGTAGTGTGTTACACTGAAGCAAAATCAGACATCATATACATCCCACTTTACTCCAGTGTTCCTGGTCCACAGACTCACACAGATCTTTCTGGGGAATAGTGAAACGTATATTTAAAAATTCATGGCAAGTTTGTTGGCTGTGAACAAAATGTTGGTCATAGCAAAAACGAATTTATGAAAGAATAAGTGGAAATAGATTCATTTAAACAAATAGCATGCTCAATCAAGCTACATCCCACGTAGTAACAGCTACCAAAAAGTAGCAGAAGGTGTTACCCAGAGCTGTGAGAAGTACTCAGATCTTGTACTTGAGTAAAAGTAAAAAGTACCAGAGTGTAGGAATACTCTGTTACAAGTAAATGTCCTTGAATCAAAATGTTACTCAAGTAAAAGTACAGAAGTATTGGCATCAAAATATAGCTAAAATAGCGACAGTAAAAGTAGTCATTGTGCAGATTGGTCCATTTCAGAATAATATATCTGATATGTTTTATAATGATTGATCATTAAAGTGTTCTCAAAGCTGGTAAAGGTGCAGCTAGTCTGAATGACTTTGTATACTGCAGGGTAGCTTGTGAATTTACTCCAGGTGGAACTAAAGTCTGATTTAACACTTGATTATATTTCACATCATTCATCCAGATCTGTGAAGTAACTAAAGGTATTAAATACATGTAGTGGAGTAAAAGTACAAAGTAGCAAAACATGTGTCTCAAATTTGTATTTAAGTTCAGTACTTGAGTAAATGTACTTAGTTACTGTTACCGAGATATACACTGTCTACTTGGGCTATTATCTGCTACTGAAATGTCAGAACATATATATATATATACAATATATACAGTAATGTAATCCAACTGTAGGCCAATTAGAAACAGTTCTCCAGGTCAGAGGAGCAGTCGTGTTGGCAGGTGTGTGGGCTGCACATGATGGCTGTGCATGCAGATGGTTGTACTTTCTCTAAATTCCTTGCAGGAAAATGTTCTGTACATGTAATTAAAGAGAGAGCTGCTGGATGTTATGCATGGTTGCAGTTTAACTAAATAACTCTAATCCAAATATGCAATAAAATATAGAATGGCCTTTTTGTGTGTGTTTGTAACCCAATACATTCCCTATAAGGTACGATTCTTATATTCTAATCACACAACATTTTATTAGGAAAATGTACTAATTCTTTACATCCTTAAAACTGACAAGCTGTTAATGTTTGACAAGGCGTAAAGGAACACGTACACATACTTTACATACAAGGAAGACATTAAAGTGTAATATTTAATGCAGATTTCTCTCCTTTTGCTTCGGCATAGTCATTTACATTCAGTCTTTCATTTATTCTTCTTTTCTGGCACCGTTATTAAAAACAAATATCAGGTGCCCATGTGTACTGTCAACACACTCTCACTCCATAATCGTCCAGGAGCGACGTTTGGTCAGGGTCCCGTGGCGTGCAGTTGTGACGCTCCTAGGCTCCTTCAGCTTCATAAAGGGACGCAAATAGCTTTCAACTGATTGCAATGTATTCCCATCTGAGGCGGGATTTGACGCTCATGGAAGGACCGCATTCGTTTGTGTCGGCTGCCCTTAAAGGCAATGTGAGCGTCCATTCCCATTGGATAACGGAGAATTGTACACCCGGAAGTAAGGATTCCCCTTACTGTCGATTGATTTTACAGCGATATCTGCACTACTCATCGACTAAAAAACACCAGATTATCCTTGTTAATTACACAACATTGATTGGTTTAAATTGTGTGCAATACTTTTGTATTTCTCCCCTCCGATTCGAAGAAACAAATATTTTTTCGGAGTAAAGGATGGCAGAAGACACTACACTACCCAGAATCCCCAGCTATCGTTTAGGACTACACCATGTGCTCTGTTTGACAAACCCCGTGATTAGTTCTCAAGCTCTGTGATTGGTTGACCTCCAACTGCATTCCATATTAAAAAACGTTTCATAAAAGATTAAATCATACTTTATTCAGCAGTGCTTGCTTTACTCTTTGAAAGTCATCACATGAATGCATTGTAATAAATGGTTCGACTGCATTAAATATATTACACATCTGTCGTAGTTCTTTATTTTTATTTATCTACAGAGATCGGGCTCAGAATAGACCGGAAACTATTCTTTTACCGTTCAGTTTGAATTTCACAATAAAGTTAGTAGTAATATTTTGTTTTGATATTATTGTTTTTTTATTAACTACTAGACCGCTGGGTCATGTTAAGACCATCTTTTCTGTGTTGCTGTGGGTTTTTTCCATCGCTTTTGTGTTACAAATATCAAAACAATAACTAAATATATCCTTCGTAAACTAAACCAGAAACAGCAGTATATTTTATTTTGTTAAAACTGTAAACTTGACAGCTTTTTAACCCAAACCACCTACTGGTTAAAGCACGTTATTACACATTTAGAGTTATGCAATGCAGGTAGATTGTGTTGCTTTTTAATGACTGTTTAAAATGCCTTTTTCTTAATGTCTTTTATTATTATTAACTACTTGTTACTTGTTGCTAGGGACGCTGCTATCGATATTATTTCTGTTATGTTGTGTAACTGTTTATTAGTTAATAATACATTTGCAACTACCTATGTTGCAAATGTATTATCTTTTCAATTTACACACGGCATCTATTGCACGTCTGTCCGTCCTGGGAGAGGGATCCCTCCTCTGTTGCTCTCCCTGAGGTTTCTCCCATTTTTCCCTTTAAAACTGTGGGTTTTCTTTGGAAGTTTTTCCTTGTACGATGTGAGGGTCTAAGGACAGAGGGTGTCGTATTGTCATACTGATATTTTGTACAAACTGTGAAGTCCACTGAGACAAATGTAACATTTGTGATATTGGGCTATATAAATAAACATTGATTGATTGATTGATTTAACTGTTTAATGGTGTTATCTTTATTGCTACCCCCTTCCCCGTCAATGTATAGTGTTGGTCCACAGCGCAAACGTATTAGTTTAACAAAATCCGCATCTAAAATTGTGGCATAGATAGCCTACGTTATGTTCCCCTGTGCAATTCTCCATTTACTCAACAATAACACATAATTAGGGTCTGAGACCTAGGTCGGCGAAGACCCTATTGAAATCGGTCGCGCAGCCTGCCAAAACCCACAAAAAACAGTGAAAACATGGGGCAAAAGCCCATTAAAAGTGGCCTAAATCATGGCAGTTGGTAGCCCATGCCACTACAGTGAGGTGGGCTAATGTTAAATTGCACATTATTGAGATCGGACCGATTATTCATTATTATTATTAGGGTCTGAGACCTAGGTCGGCGAAGACCCTCTTGAAATCGGTCGCGCAGCGACCGATAAACTTGCGAAAAACACCCAAAAACAGGGAAAACAACCGGCAAAAGCACAGAAAAGGTTCGGAAATCATGACGGCTGATAGGCCGCGTGAGCCCAGTCACGTGACTCAATGTAGTCGCTCGCAAAGCGAGCGATAACCATGCAAAACCAACACAAAAAACAGGGAAAACAGGGGGCAAAAGCCCATTAAAAGTGGCCTAAATCATGGCAGTTGGTAGCGCATCCCTCGCCATAAAACCTGGTGTTGTCGTAATTCAATGGAAAATCGTCCAAACCGCACCAGACTTCAGACTATCATTAATGGTCCGGCCCTCAACAGCTCTATGCCAATTATGGGATGTCATCATATGCCGTTTTCATGGCAACAGATCCCTCGCCATGAAACAGGGTGTTGTCGTAATTCAATGGAAAATCGTCCAAACGCCACCAGACTTCAGACTATCATTAATGGTCCGGCCCTCAACAGCTCTATGCCAATTATGGGAAGTCATCATATGCCGTTTTCATGGCAACAGATCCCTCGCCATGAAACAGGGTGTTGTCGTAATTCAATGGAAAATCGTCCAAACGCCACCAGACTTCAGACTATCATTAATGGTCTGGCCCTCAACAGCTCTATGTCAATTATGGGATGTCACCGTATGCCGTTTCCATGGCAACGCGTCCCTCGCCATGAAACACGGTGTTGTCCTAACTCAATGGAAAAACGTCCAAACGTCACCAGATTTCATATGATGGCTAATGGTCCGGCCCTCAACAGCTCTATGTTAATTATGGGATGTCATCATATGCCGTTTCCATGGCAACGCATGCCTCGCCATAAAACCTGGTGTTGTCGTAATTCAATGGAAAATCGTCCAAACGGCACCAGACTTCATGTGATGGCTAATGGTCCGGCCCTCAACAGCTCTATGCCAATTATGGGATGTCATCATATGCCGTTTCCATGGCAACAGATTCCTCGCCATGAAACAGGGTGTTGTCGTAATTCAATGGAAAATCGTCCAAACGCCACCAGACTTCAGACTATCATTAATGGTCTGGCCCTCAACAGCTCTATGTCAATTATGGGATGTCACCATATGCCGTTTCCATGGCAACGCGTCCCTCGCCATGAAACACGGTGTTGTCCTAACTCAATGGGAAATCGTCCAAACGGCACCAGACTTCATATGACAGTTAATGGTCCACTTGATTTTGGTTGATTATTAGTTTTTGCACAGAATCAGATTAAACAAAAAACTCACACATTAGCCACTCGCGGACAAAAATGTCCCATCCACTCCCATTATAACCACATATTTTGATCTCCCCGCCATACCGGTATAAAATCATGCATTTTGTAATGTCAGGGTTTTATATTGGAGGAAAATAGTTACATTTGTCCTTTTTACTGTAAAAACCAGATGTGACATTTTACCATTGAATTACAATCATTTCTTGGTTTCTTTGCCTGTTGTATAATGGGGCCCTGACAGCCATTGGAATACATGTATGCAACTAATATGATGGTATGGATGTGGAAGAGTGGTATCAGCTGAGAAATGTGTGTGTGTGTGTGTGTGTGTGTGTGTGTGTGTGTGTGTGTGTGTGTGTGTGTGTGTGTGTGTGTGTGTGTGTGTGTGTGTGTGTGTGTGTGTGTGTGTGTGTGTGTGTGTGTGTGTGTGTGTGTGTGTGTGTGTGTGTGTGTGTGTGTGTGTGTGTGTGTGTGTGTGTGTGTGTGTGTGTGTGTGTGTGTGTGTGTGTGTGTGTGTGTGTGTGTGTGTGAGTGGATGTACAGTGTGTGTGTACAGAGACAACAATATACAGTAGATTTGGTTTACAGCAAGTCGCAGTTTTCACCTCATATCTTTCTTTCTTTCTCTCTTTTTCTCTCACTCCCTCATTCCCAAACTCATACACACTCTTATTAAACCTTCTTATACCTTGTGTGAGTGATTGTGTGTGAGAATGAGACAGGAGTAAGTGTGCTCTCATGGCGTTTTGTTTTTCATTTGTGCTGTTTCATGTGTCTTTGAGGTAAACAGATGTATGATCTTGACCCAGCTTGACCTCGATGTTTTGAATTGTTTGAACTTCAAAGTCCTTTGATAATGTCTCTTTAGCAAACAGACATACACAGCCATACATACACTCCTTGAAGTAAATAAAAACACCTGGCTGCAAAGCCAAAGCTTCAAATATGTGTAGTTTGGCTGGATGGTCATTTCATTCCTGTGATACGCAACAAGCAGTAAGATGAAGAGGAGCTTCTCTGTGGGACAAGAGGTCTCTGCTCATGCAGCCCCTAACTTCAGCTGCAGGACTCATCCTCTGAAACAGAAACACCCTGAGAAGGAGAATCTGGTGTGGATCTGAACTGTGCTTGAAAGGAGTAAGCACAAAGATAAAACACTTTTTTGCCAAACATGAGAAGGAGAATCTGATGTGGAGTTTGTAGTGGAGTCTGATCCTTCTTCGTCCGACCCTTCCCCTGAAAGTGGAGAGGACACAGAGGATCCCATCCCGTAGCTGCGCTACATTCCTCTGCACTATCCTATCCGGAGGATCGTGTCCGTCATGGCAGTGGGTGGACATCAAAACATTTTCAAATCTGGTTTCCCTTTCACGAGGAAACGCCGCGCTACATTCCTGCTGCCAGAGGTTTGGTTTCAGGGCCCACGCGTTATGCCATTACGAGTGGCATAAATAAGAATTCATGACGTGGAATCCTTCTTTGATTTATTCTTTACCCCTGAGATCATCAGCAGTATGGTCGACATGACACACCTGCATGGGGGACGTTCTGTGGCAAACTGGAGGGATGTTGATGCCACAGACGTTTGAGCAAACATTGGATAGGATAGTGCAGAGGAATGTAGCTGCGCTACATTCCCCTGCACTGTCCTATCCGGAGGATCGTGTCCGTCATGGCAGTGGGTGCACATAAAAAAAAATTCAAATCTGGTTTCCCTCTCACGAGGAAACGCCGCGCTACATTCCTGCTGCCAGAGGTTTGGTTTCAGGGCCCACGCGTTATGCCATTACTGTCAGGATTATTATGTCATGTCACGTTTCTATGTCTAGGTGTGGGTGTTTTTCCGTTCTCCTTGTCATGTTTTCCTCCCTGTATATTGTCTGGTCTCGTTTCCCTGTGTTTTCATGTCTGTCGTTAGTTTCCCTGGTGTGTCTAATTTCTAGTGATGTTACGTATTGCGCCGAGGCTTCGGAGCGTGTGTCGAGTAATCCCCGAAGCTTTTTGTGAAGCATGTATCGAGGCTTGTATCGTTTTGGGCCAGTGACGTCATCGATGACAAATGAAGCCTCGCTGCCTGTCAATACCACGTGACTGCTTCAGGAAGCGATTCCGATCGGTTGAACCGTTGAACCACAACGCTCATAATACCCATGGATGTATAATAAGAAGAACCATATTACCCCTCCTGTACCCGGGCCTGGTGACACGATGGAATTAAGAGAGCTCAGACCCTCACTGATATAGAGGTCGGAACATGTCATAAGTATAAATAGATACAAGCATAAATAAATGTAGGAATAAAAACATGAATAAATAAATGAATAAATACAGGAATAAATATCGTGCAGTGTTTTTAGGGAGATTCAGTGTGTGGGCTGCGGCTCAGCTGGAAAGCAGTTGACTCACGACCGCAGGGTCCCTGGTTCAACAACTGGTCAATAGGCCTACATATTTTTTGTTGTTTATAAAAGCTACAGCTAAATGAGATAATGTAGTTAATAAATGTATTCTTTGATATGGTTTAGCCTTTCTCAGGCTACAACATGGTTACGTTTATGAAGGAATACAAATCCCTCTTTGCAATGTAGCCTCCAAGCTTTTCAATCACAATCATTCAACTGGAATAAAAACAATATTGTTGACATGAAAATATGATTTAATGTTCGTTGTTTAGAGTTATTCTAAGGCTTTACTCATTGGGAACTCGGTATGAGATAGAGCACACTGTATGTCCAATCTGCCTGTTTTACACACTTTGACCAACAGGAGGTTTGTGTTCAAATGAAGCCCATGATGAAGCCTCATGAGATGAACCCTTTTGCGAACCAATTGGCTGGAAAGCTTCAAAGCTTCATAAGGCTTCATCTCGCCATCACTACTATTTTCCTGATTGTTTTCACCTGTCACTCCTTGTGTGTCTCCTGTGCTCATCAGTGTCAGCCCCGCCCCTGATTGTTCCCACCTGTGTCTAGTTACCCTGTGTTTAAATTCCCCTGTCTCCCAGTGTTCAGTGTCAGTTCGTCTTGTCTATTGTCATGGTAAGGTCTATGCTCCTGGTACTCATGAAAGGTTTTTGATTCCTCACTGCGTGAGCGCCTTCATTTTTTGTTCTCTGTTGTTTTGTCATCTCGACTAGAGTTTTGGTGGTTACCTTTTTGTTCATTTTTGCCAGTCATGGAAAAGTAAAGTATCTTACAATACTTTACCTCTGTCTCCCTGTCTACAATTGGGTCCAACATCCGAAGTGCCTGAGATCGTAACAATTACGAGTGGCATAAATAAGAATTCATGACGTGGAATCCTTCTTTGATTTATTCTTTACCCCTGAGATCATCAGCAGTATTGTCGACATGACACACCTGCATGGGGGACGTTCGGTGGCAAACTGGAGGGATGTTGATGCCACAGATGTTTGAGCAAACATTGGATAGGATAGTGCAGAGGAATGTAGCTGCGCCTCATTCCTCTGCACTATCCTATCCGGAGGATCGTGTCCGTCATGGCAGTGGGTGGACATCAACACATTTTCAAATCTGGTTTCCCTCTCACGAGGAAACGCCGCGCTACATTCCTGCTGCCAGAGGTTTGGTTTCAGGGCCCACGCGTTATGCCATTACGAGTGGCATAAATAAGAATTCATGACGTGGAATCCTTCTTTGATTTATTCTTTACCCCTGAGATCATCAGCAGTATTGTCGACATGACACACCTGCATGGGGGACGTTCGGTGGCAAAGTGGAGGGATGTTGATGCCACAGATGTTTGAGCAAACATTGGATAGGATCGTGCAGAGGAATGTAGCGCAGCTACGGGATGGGATCCTCTGTGTCCTCTCCACTTTCAGGGGAAGAGTCAGACGAAGAACGATCAGACTCCACCACAAGCATCTGATAATTTCTCTAAGCATGGCTTCACGTGGCGGCGCAACGAATATTCTTGTTACTCCTGTGGCAATCTCTGGTGCTATCATCCCATTTGTGGTGTGATTGAGGAGGAGATCACTAAGCACTTTAGTGAACATCAGGCTTTTTTCGTCCAAAAGGTTTTGTAGTCCTTCATACATCTCAACCTCATCACCATCGTGTTGTTCCTCAGCAGTTCCTCAGCAGCTCCTCAACCTCCTCAGCAAAGGACCTCATCGATTCCTCTATATCAACGTGGGATTCGGGGCAGAATTGTTCCTTCTTCTCTGCCCCCATCTGATAAATGAACTGTTTGTCAAACTATTTGGCAAAAAAGTGTTTTATCTTTGTGCTGACTCCTTTCAAGTACAGTTCAGATCCACACCAGATTCTCCTTCTCAGGGTGTTTCTGTTTCAGAGGATGATTCCTGCAGCTGAAGTTACGGGCTGCATGAGACCTCTTGTCCCACAGAGAAGCTCCTCTTCATCTTACTGCTTGTTGCGTATCACAGGAATGAAATGACCATCCAGCCAAACTACACATATTTGAAGCTTTGGCTTTGCAGCCAGGTGTTTTTATTTACTTCAAGGAGTGTATGTATGGCTGTGTATGTCTGTTTGCTAAAGAGACATTATCAAAGGACTTTGAAGTTCCAAACAATTCAAAACATCGAGGTCAAGCTGGGTCAAGATCATACATCTGTTTACCTCAAAGACACATGAAACAGCACAAATGAAAAACAAAATGCCATGAGAGCACACTTACTCCTGTCTCATTCTCACACACAATCACTCACACATATACAAGGTATAAGGAGGTTTAATATGTAAGAGTGTGTATGAGTTTGGGAATGAGGGAGTGAGAGAAAGAGAGAGAGAGAAAGAAAGAAAGATATGAGGCGAAAACTGCGACTTGCTGTAAACCAAATCTACTGTATATTGTTGTCTCTGTGCACACACACTGTACACCCAGACACACACACACACACACACACACACACACACACACACACACACACACACACACACACACACACACACACACACACACACACACACATTTCTCAGCTGATACCACTCTTCCACATCCATACCAACACACCTCCATCATATTAGTTGCATACATGTAATCCAATGGCTGTCAGGGCCCCATTATACAACAGGCAAAGAAACCAAGAAATGACAAGCATGTAATTCAATGGTAAAATGTCACATCTGGTGATATAGAGTAAGAAGGACAAATTGAACTATTTTCCTCCAATATAAAACCCTGACATTACAAAATGCATGATTTTATACCGGTATGGCGGAGAGATCAAAAGATGTGGTTATAATGGGTGTGGATGGGACATTTTTGTCCGCGAGTGGCTAATGTGTGACTTTTTTGTTTAATCTGATTCTGTGCAAAAACTAATAATCAACCAAAATCAATGTTGTTGCTAATCTTTGACATATCCAAGACTGTGTTAAAAAAACAAAAAAGCCGACCCCCCCCAACATTCATTATATGGAAAATAACTGCCTTTTTGTGCATGTTTTTCATAGAAAACGCAAATTCATGTTTTCAAACTGGCAGTTCAAGGGTTAAAATCCTGAACATAATTTAACATTTGGTATTTTTGATCAGGACTGAAGTTGATTGAAAGATTTAACCCCAAAAAGCTTTTTTAAATATTAATCTGTTGTCATTTTAGAGCAGTGTTTGGAAGTGGACATTTTTGTCCCGAATGACTAATTTGTAACTTTTTTGTTCAATCTGATTTTGTGCAAAAACTAATAATGCAAAAAAATCCATTTTGTTGATAATCTTTGACATATCCAAGACTGTTATAAGAAAAAAGAGCCAGTCCCCAGATATGTATTTTTTGGAAAATAACTCATTTTCTCTGTTTTCATCATGAAAAAAACCAGCGGTTTCATGTTTTCAAAATGACATTTAAAGGGTTAAAATCCTGAAAATGATTACATTTTTGGTATTTTCTATTAGGGCGGAAGTTGCTTTAAAGATTGAACCCAAAGAAGTTGTGAAAAAAACCTTTTAATATAATGTTTTTATCAAAGCATTTTGCAGTGGACATTTTTGTCTCGAATGACTAATTTGCGTAGTCCAATCGAATGATACCGGAGGGTTAAGTGAGAGTGAAAACACATGGTAAGTTTAAAAAAGGTCAGCAATTTCCCATCCTATAGGTTGCTAGATGTATCTAACCCTTTCTCCTGTCTCCCTCTTTCAGCACAAGAACCCCACAGGGATTCAATGGAGCCTGAAGACCTGCAATGAGACCCTCACCCTGCACCTGAGTCTCAACTCCCAGAGTTTAGCAAGCCTCTCCCTGTTCTTTATTTTTTGATTAAACAGACGTTAAGCTTCCCAATGGTGTGGTCTTTGTTTTGTGAAAAATATGATTACCTCACATATTTAGTTGCTGTTGTTGTCTTTTGTGATAGTTAAATTGCTCCTGCTGACTTGAGCCAGCCATTCTTTCTTCCTCTCTGTGTCAGTGGGGAAACCTTACATGTGTACTCCTTTCTCTGAGCGCTTGGAGCATCCCCCGGCAGCACAGCAAATCATGGGGGAGACTATATGCCAGGACAACACAGAGGAAAAGGCACAGACAAACTGCATGATATGCTATTCAATGTTTATTGAATTCCATTTATTTACAATGGATGTTCCTAAAACAACACATTTAACATCCTCATCATGCTGCTGCTGCTAGTGCTTTGACTCATTGGGCTGTCAGTTGACAATCATTGATAGGCACCTGTGGGTCTCCTGTCCTTTCTGAAAGTCATAAAGATTACATTAGTACTTTAGATTACTTGTGTCCTCAATTACCATGGGATTACTGAAACCACCATGAATTAAAGAAATGGTAGAAATGTATCTTATCAGAATTTTGAAACCTTCCTTCCCTCTAAATATATCAATAAACATTAGGATGTGATGCTCCTGACTACCATACAGGTTTAAGAAGATAATATTTGTTTTAAAGAATTCAAAGCAATAAACAACAGCAACAGGCTCTAACCAAGGCAACGTTAGCCTAACATGTATATGTTAACAGGTAAGATAGCTGTTCACACTATGTATATTTTCTACTTTCTACGTTGTAATGCTATGTTATTTCAATTTAAGATGTTTACATTTTCGATTGTTTAATTCTAGTCTTTTAACTGTCTAATGTACAATGCCTCCTTGTCTTTTGCTGCTGCAGCGTAAACATTTCCCCAATTGGTATCAATAAAGTACTTCTTATTTTATCTTAATCCTCAAATATTAGCACATTTTACTTAAAAAAAAAAAACACACATTGATGTAACTACATATACATATCGATATGTTGTATACATATTGCAAATCAAAACCTTTATTGACCACTAATTACCAAAAATGTCATTTCTATCCTGTTATCAATGCATTCAAATCGTGATTCAAATGGCCCGCCACGAACTTCCGGGAACTTTCTGAGTCTCTCTGAACCACGTGACGATCAAGCATTTTGGACTTCCGCTGTCGCAACTCTTCTCTCTACATGGCGCTGGACCAGCCAATCAGAATTGACCTTCTCGAGTTCTCCGATTGGTTAGTTTTGTGGGACATTTGTAACACTGTGACAACTTGAGCGAGCGCAGGCAAAGCTGAGCGCGCACAGGCTGGAGAGGTCGAGCGAGCGAGGGAGAGAGAGCGCGTGCAGCGGTCTGCTTGCACACGGAGCAGGAGTTTTATGAGAGAAAATATATTTCTCTGTGCTCAAAGATGTTCAAGTGCGAGCTCAATCGCATTTTCTATGCTCAACATGTTTCATTGCGTGCTCAGGATAGAGGCACAAATATAACGCCATATTGTTCAGGAAGAAGGCGCCACGCAAAGGCGAAGTGTTTGAAGTTCAGCTCTTCACCGCCTATGACCTCCAGGTGAGTCGGTTAAGCCTCTTGGTGTTTTATTATCATACTAGAGTGGATTTTCTGTGTGTGTGTTGGGGGCCAGAGGGTCAGCCTGATAGATTTAGATTTATTATTAAGATACTTGTGTTTGGGGAGGGAACAGCAGTGTTAATGTTATTGCACCTTGTTGTTGTGCTAATGAGATACAGGTGGGATCGCAGACGCCTCAATTGCTTCAAAATGGTAATCTCTTCAGTCATGGAAGAGCCCTTGTGATATCAATTGTTGTGTGGCTATGCTGTTTAGCATCCAAAGTAAAACAAAGATATGTTTTCGCACTCAAGGATCAAGGTGACGTCCATAGCCGACGTGCTGCTCTCCTCCCTGCCTGGATTTCTGCATGAGGATGACTCCAGGTTTCGGAGGCTGTGGCATGTAAGTCAACATAATAACTGTTTTCAATGTATGTGACAGATCATCAAAAAATATAGTTTATCTTATAAATACACATGCACACACATACACACAAACAGACACACAAACAGACACACACACACACACACACACACACACACACACACACACACACACACACACACACACACGAACAGACACACATACATACAAACAGACACACATACATACAAACAGACACACACACATAGACAGACACACACATGCACACACATAGATACACATACACACAGGCACACACACACATACACACACATACAGGCACACACATACACAAACTTACACACATACACACATAGACACATTTCCTTACATGGGAGGTTACAATAGTGTCATATGCTAATAACTTTATTTCCTACTGTGTGTTTCAGCTGGGATGTCAGGATTTGGTGCTGCCCATTACCACCAGCTCCAGGCCCCACAGCGAGCAAGTACAAGTACTGGTATGATGCCCTACTCTTTCACTACACTAACGTTTTGAGAGACGGGGACACAGAACTCATTGAATACTATTTGACATATGTATGACTTACAATTCAGATTTTGTGTTCAGACATCCTGTGGTAGTTGACAACAATATGCTGGAACATCAGGTTATGTTGCTACTCCCAAAGTATAGTGAAATATAACTAATGATTTTGTTTCTACAGGGATATCGGGAATGGAATACGGCTCGGTGCAGTACACCCCCCTTGGACCCCCACAACGTGCACAAAATGGTATGCCATTGTATTCCTCACTAATGAACCCAATTTACTACTAAAATGTAAAGTTTTCTTTGTAGACAAATCAAATCACACTAGTCGTGTTTTTTGTGTAAATGTTACAGCATTTGTTTTTCCCTCCTCTAGACTTCTTTAGAGGAAACTGCCACCAGTTTGATCCCATGCAGTCAGTGCCTGATCATGGTTGCAATGGTAAGTGAACAAGACGATCATCTAACATTTGTAGACATTTTCTGATGTGCGTGTGTGTGTGTGTGTGTGTGTGTGTGTGTGTGTGTGTGTGTGTGTGTGTGTGTGTGTGTGTGTGTGTGTGTGTGTGTGTGTGTGTGTGTGTGTGTGTGTGTGTGTGTGTGTGTGTGTGTGTGTGTGTGTGTGTGTGTGTGTGTGTGTGTCTTGTCTTTCAGATGCTGCAGTTCGACCGCAAGCTGACCCACAATGGCTTCAGGGAAACTGTGAAGAAGTGGCTTCGTTATGCTCCAGAGCGCGAGGGAGGCATCCCAAGAAACACAAGTCAAACGAACACAAGTGAAACAAACGCAAGTCCAACTTAGGGTACCCCACCACACTCTAATGTGTTTTCCTTGTGCATACAGTACAAAGGTTACCGCCTCATAGACAATACTGTTCTTTCATGGACAATAGACTGTTGTCGTAATTCCATGGAAAATCGTCCAAACCGCACCAGACTTCAGACTATCATTAATGGTCCGGCCCTCAACAGCTCTATGCCAATTATGGGATGTCATCATATGCCGTTGCCATGGCAACGCATCCCTCGCCAAAAAACCTGGTATTGTCGTATTTCTATGGAAAATCGTCCAAACCGCACCAGACTTCAGACTATCATTAATGGTCCGGCCCTCAACAGCTCTATGCCAATTATGGGATGTCATCATATGCCGTTTCCATGGCAACGCATGCCTCGCCATAAAACACAATGTTGTTTTAAGTCAATGGAAAATGGTCCAAACTGCACCAGACTTCACATGACAGTTAATGGTCCGGCCCTCAACAGCTCTATGCAATTATGGGATGTCATCATATGCCGTTGCCATGTTAACGCATCCCTCGCCATAAAACCTGGTGTTGTCGTAATTCAATGGAAAATCGTCCAAACCGCACCAGAGTTCAGACTATCATTAATGGTCCGGCCCACAACAGCTCTATGCCAATTATGGGATGTCATCATATGCCGTTTCCATGGCAACGCATGCCTCGCCATAAAACCTGGTGTTGTCGTAATTCAATGGAAAATCGTCCAAACGCCACCAGACTTCAGACTATCATTAATGGTCTGGCCCTCAACAGCTCTATGTCAATTATGGGATGTCACCGTATGCCGTTTCCATGGCAACGCGTCCCTCGCCATGAAACACGGTGTTGTCCTAACTCAATGGAAAAACGTCCAAACGTCACCAGATTTCATATGATGGCCAATGGTCCGGCCCTCAACAGCTCTATGCCAATTATGAGATGTCATCATATGCCGTTGCCATGGCAACACATCCCTCGCCAAAAAACCTGGTGTTGTTGTAATTCAATGGGAAATCGTCTAAACTGCACCACACTTTAGATGACAGTTCATGGTCTGGCCCTCAACACCTCAATATGACAATAGTGAGTTTATCCTCAAAAGTTGTTGCCATGGCAACGCTTCCCTCGCCGTTAAGCACGATATTGCTATAACTCCTGTGTAAATGGTAAAAAAGTGTTAAAATTTCACATGTGTGCTAACCGTCAAGCCCTCGAGACATATATGTGTCAGTTTTGAGATTTCGTCAAATGTCGTTGCTATGGTAACAAAATGGTCGCCGTGAAACACGCTTTTCTCATAACTCCAGTTAACATGCTCGAAATGGCACAAAACTTCAGAGGTTTAATAAAGATGCGGCCCTCAACACATCTAAGCATATTATGGGGTGTCATCAAATGCCGTTGGCGACAGATCCCTCGCCATCAAACACAATGTTTGTATTACTGCTGTAACTCAAAGACATTGTCCTATCGGCCTGAAACTTCCCACGTTTTACAACGGCCGAGTCCTCGAGACACCTAGACACGTCGACGTGCGGACAAAAGCCTGCGGAACGTCGAAGACCCGCTCAACGCTGCTTGCAGCTTTAATTATCCTTGTGTTTATTTATTTGTTTGATTAATAAACACAAGTTGGAGTCCGTCAGGACCGAGGGTCGGAGCAGCTCATTTGCTTTACAGAATATTACACCGGGAAGTAAGTATTCTCTCCGCTTCGCTTGACAAACCCCGTGATAGTCCTCAAGCTCTGTGATTGGAGAGTGTGCTCCGAGGGTTACGCCGAGCGTCGAACAGCACTTGAAATGGGATGGAACCACGGCAGACTGTCCAAAACTGGATTTGAACGGGTCCACCGCGTCCCCCCCTCCCCCACCCCGTCCCCAGAACTACACATGCTGGCTATTCTGTTTCGCAACATGTTCTCTATCTATGGCACGTCTCTACTGGGAGTTGTAGTTTTAAAAGACGTTTTCGTATTTCCCATAATAAGAAGTTGCCAGTATTAAACTGTGTACATCCCTAGAGGTTTAGGGGATAGGAAACACTCACATTTAAAACATATAATTAATAAATAGGTGAACATTGCTTGTGCCCATAATGGGCAGCATTAATATATACCCACACGCCAGCTAAGGTCAGAAGAGCTTTATTTAACAGCTGGTCTTATGTTTGTGACCCCTCCTGTTGTTAATTGATAACATTACATTACATTAATTGATAAGCCTGAAACATGCACTTGTCAAGGTTCAGAGGCACATTTTGCAAATATGGCAGTAGCCATCGATCATCTTAAGATAAGATATACTTTATTGATCCCAAGTTGGAACATTTGCATTACATCAGCATGTGTAACAGTTGTAAATATGCAGTGGTGTTTATTTACATCATTTAGTATAATCACACAAATTCTGTGTTTTATATTTAACAATTCTGTGTTCTTTATTTATTGATTGTTCAATACCTGACAAGGCCGGAGATGAAATATCTACATACATCTTATAAGAGTATAATACATATGTATAATATCAGTTAAAATAAGTGCTTCAACATAGTTAACATTGCTGGAGGTATGCACAAATATTGATAGATGTCTTGTAATGCACTATTGAGGAACCTGCGACCCAAGTTTTTCATTCAATGCATAACTACACCATAGTTGTGTAGGCCTATATGATATGTCAATAAACCTTAGAAAATCTTGAAATCTTGAAAGGGATGTGCAAAATTGTCATTATATACAGTCTTTAATTAACTATTAGTAGAGAATAACGAGTAATGAATATACTTTATAGGGATCCTATTAATATCTAATAATAAAAATAATGAAATTCAATAACATGCTTTAACCACTAGATGTCCCTTTATATCAGCTGTGCACCTTTATGGTGTAAATATAGCCTATCTACCAATTGGATCAAATATAAAAGTCAGCCGAATTAGTGTTGATACTGCAAGGAGACGTATTGTGTGAAAAGAAATGTAAGATGTTGTTTAATTGCTGATATATTTATGATCCACGTCACGTTTTCAGTGTTGGCGGCAGTTTCTCATGTTTGTCTAGAAGTCTTCTCATCAGGGCTCTATAAATACAGAACTACGGCAGATATGTAATATTTAATGCAGCCGAACCGTGTATTACAATGCCGTTATGTGATGACTTTCAAAGAGAAGAGCAAGCACACTCGGAATAAAGTATTATTATTATTTTTTTAAATGTTTTCGGTCTGTTTCCGGTATTTGTTGTTAACGATGTGCTGTGAGATGTGAGACTGGAATTGCACAGGGGAAAATTACGTATCTTTAGATGCGGATTTTGTTAAACTAATACGTTTGCGCTGTGGACACTATACAGTACATTGACGGGTTAGTGGGTAGCAATAAAGATAACACCATTAAACAGTTACACAACATAACAGAAATAATATCGATAGCAGCGTCCCTAGCAACAAGTAACAAGTAGTTAATAATAATAAAAGACATTAAGAAAAAGGCATTTTAAACAGTCATTAAAAAGCAACACAATCTACCTGCATTGCATAACTCTAAACGTGTAATAACGTGCTTTAACCAGTAGGTGGTTTGGGTTAAAAAGCTGTCAAGTTTACAGTTTTAACAAAATAAAATATACTGCTGTTTCTGGTTTAGTTTACGAAGGATATATTTAGTTATTGTTTTGATATTTGTAACACAAAAGCGATGGGAAAAACCCACAGCAACACAGAAAAGATGGTCTTAACATGACCCAGCGGTCTAGTAGTTAATAAAAAACAATAATATCAAAACAAAATATTACTACTAACTTTACTGTGAAATTCAAACTGAACGGTAAAAGAATAGTTTCCGGTCTATTCTGAGCCCGATCTCTGTAGATAAATAAAAATAAAGAACTACGACAGATGTGTATATTTAATGCAGTCGAACCATTTATTACAATGCATTCATGTGATAACTTTCAGAGAGTAAAGCAAGCACTGCTGAATAAAGTATGATTTTATCTTTTATGAAACGTTTTTTAATATGGAATGCAGTTGGAGGTCAACCAATCACAGAGCTTGAGAACTAATCACGGGGTTTGTCAAACAGAGCACATGGTGTAGTCCTAAACGATAGCTGGGGATTCTGGGTAGTGTAGTGTCTTCTGCCATCCTTTACTCCAAAAAATATTTGTTTCTTCGAATCGAAGGGGAGAAATACAAAAGTATTGCACACAATTTAAACCAATCAATGTTGTGTAATTAACAAGGATAATCTGGTGTTTTTTAGTCGATGAGTAGTGCAGATATCGCTGTAAAATCAATCGACAGTAAGGGGAATACTTACTTCCGGGTGTACAATTCTCCATTATCCAATGGGAATGGACGCTCACATTGCCTTTAAGGGCAGCCGACACAAACGAATGCGGTCCTTCCATGAGCGTCAAATCCCGCCTCAGATGGGAATACATTGCAATCAGTTGAAAGCTATTTGCGTCCCTTTATGAAGCTGAAGGAGCCTAGGAGCGTCACAACTGCACGCCACGGGACCCTGACCAAACGTCGCTCCTGGACGATTATGGAGTGAGAGTGTGTTGACAGTACACATGGGCACCTGATATTTGTTTTTAATAACGGTGCCAGAAAAGAAGAATAAATGAAAGACTGAATGTAAATGACTATGCCGAAGCAAAAGGAGAGAAATCTGCATTAAATATTACACTTTAATGTCTTCCTTGTATGTAAAGTATGTGTACGTGTTCCTTTACGCCTTGTCAAACATTAACAGCTTGTCAGTTTTAAGGATGTAAAGAATTAGTACATTTTCCTAATAAAATGTTGTGTGATTAGAATATAAGAATCGTACCTTATAGGGAATGTATTGGGTTACAAACACACACAAAAAGGCCATTCTATATTTTATTGCATATTTGGATTAGAGTTATTTAGTTAAACTGCAACCATGCATAACATCCAGCAGCTCTCTCTTTAATTACATGTACAGAACATTTTCCTGCAAGGAATTTAGAGAAAGTACAACCATCTGCATGCACAGCCATCATGTGCAGCCCACACACCTGCCAACACGACTGCTCCTCTGACCTGGAGAACTGTTTCTAATTGGCCTACAGTTGGATTACATTACTGTATATATTGTATATATATATATGTTCTGACATTTCAGTAGCAGATAATAGCCCAAGTAGACAGTGTATATCTCGGTAACAGTAACTAAGTACATTTACTCAAGTACTGAACTTAAATACAAATTTGAGACACATGTTTTGCTACTTTGTTCTTCTACTCCACTACATGTATTTAATACCTTTAGTTACTTCACAGATCTGAATGAATGATGTGAAATATAATCAAGTGTTAAATCAGACTTTAGTTCCACCTGGAGTAAATCCACAAGCTACCCTGCAGTATACAAAGTCATTCAAACTAGCTGCACCTTTACCAGCTTTGAGAACACTTTCATGATCAATCATTATAAAACATATCATATATATTATTCTGAAATGGACCAATCTGCACAATGAATACTTTTACTGTCGCTACTTTATGTATATTTTGATGATAATACTTCTGTACTTTTACTTGAGTAACATTTTGATTCAAGGACATTTACTTGTAACAGAGTATTCCTACACTCTGGTACTTTTTACTTTTACTCAAGTACAAGATCTGAGTACTTCTCACAGATCTGGGTAACACCTTCTGCTACTTTTTGGTAGCTGTTACTACGTGGGATGTAGCTTGATTGAGCATGCTATTTGTTTAAATGAATCTATTTCCACTTATTCTTTCATAAATTCGTTTTTGCTATGACCAACATTTTGTACACAGCCAACAAACTTGCCATGAATTTTTAAATATACGTTTCACTATTCCCCAGAAAGATCTGTGTGAGTCTGTGGACCAGGAACACTGGAGTAAAGTGGGATGGATATGATGTCTGATTTTGCTTCAGTGTAACACACTACTTACATTACTTTTGTCCAATTATCTGATTTGTCAGGATATTGTCTTGGCTGTCAACGTCTGTTTTACCAAAGGAGGAACAGCTGCTGTAATGCTGTAACTAATGAACAACCTAATTTATTTATTTTCAAGCATAAAACTAAACTCAAGGAAGTATTTGTATTGGATTTATTTGAGGTTCATAATGATTTTATTCTGCTAAAGATAACGTTGCTAGCTATAGTGACGCAATTTCCTGAAGAAATCTTCGTAATAACTAGCAAACTAAAGATCATGTACATCCACTGCACACATAATCTGAAATAACAACTCATATTTTTCGCATCAAATGACATTAAAACGCATTTTAATGGCCAAACTAACTTTAAATAGGCTTTTTCCACCGAGAATAAAACAAAGTTCGGCCATGTTTTTTTTTTCTGCAGGGAGAAATTTGAAGATCACGTGACAGACCAGCCATTGGAATGAATGGTGGAAAAAAACGGCGTTTGTCAAACAGAGCACATGGTGTAGTCCTTAAACGATAGCTGGGGATTCTGGGTAGTGTAGTGTCTTCTGCCATCCTTTACTCCGAAAAAAATATTTGTCTCTCCGAATCGAAGGGGAAAAATACAAAAGCATTGCACACAATTTAAACCAATCAATGTTGTGTAATTAACAAGGATAATCTGGTGTTTTTTAGTCGATGAGTAGTGCAGATATCGCTGTAAAATCAATCGACAGTAAGGGGAATACTTACTTCCGGGTGTACAATTCTCCGTTATCCAATGGGAATGGACGCTCACATTGCCTTTAAGGGCAGCCGACACAAACGAATGCCGTGCTTCCATGAGCGTCAAATCCCGCCGCAGATGGGAATACATTGCAATCAGTTGAAAGCTATTTGCGTCCCTTTATGAAGCTGAAGGAGCCTAGGAGCGTCACAACTGCACGCCACGGGACCCTGACCAAACGTCGCTCCTGGACGATTATGGAGTGAGCGTGTGTTGCAACAGTACGTATATGTGGAGTTGTTGTTAGCTGCAGTCCTTCTTCCTGCTTAAACTAGCTAGCTAAGAGGCCTTCATCTGCTTTTTGGGGTTCTCCATTCCCTGTAGTATGCAGTGGAGAGCCGTCAGGGCCCTCTAGGCCCTCTGTGAGGGCCTAAGATATTCTAAAAAATAATATTTGAAAACATAAAAAAAAAAAAAAAATTAAAAATGTTTTCATTAGTTTTACCAAAATAACTTGATTTAATTGTATTTAAAATAACATTTCCAAATAAATAAATCCATCTGCCTGTTCAGTTTCTGTTGGAATGTGAAGGGTTAAATGCCGTCTCTGCGAGTTACTGTGAAGACGGGAGAGCTTGTTGGTCTCTCTCTACATTCACAGAGGGCCCGCTATAGTAACTCAATGAGAGAGTAATGTCAAATGACAGTGCAATTGACCAATCATATCTTCCCTCTAAATGGGCGGGCTTTATTTTCGCGGACTTTATGACAAGTTCCGCCAGCTGTGAGGTCTATGCAAGGGGTGCTGTGACGCGTCCTAAAACCCGGAAGTAAGCTGCGCTCGGATTCCCTCGACAAAAGAGCAATGGGATTTTTTTTAATTTTTCAATGGGATTTTGGAAGATAGTTTGAAATAAGGTCTGTGGAAAACGAACCTGTTAGATAAATGCACGTTTTGTTCAGCCAGATAATATCCACATGTCTACCCTACTTTTATTATTTTCGAATCATAAATCTAATCGATAGATTTATGATTAGCATAAGTTCGTTCATGATGGCTCACTTCAGTGATGGTGATGACATCGTTGCAAAATTATTAATCGAGTCATTTTCAAGATTGAGTTACAATGATAAACTGGAGTGGCAAAGGATCAGCTGCATGACCCGCAAGTGCTTCATCCAAAAGGACAGGAGGATGGACTTTGTGTTTAAGTGATTTGATCATCAAAGGTAGGCCTAAGTCATTTCCAATGTGGGCCGCCATGCCGACTTAATTCATTTGTAATTGTTACTTGGCTGTGGGTGCAGTGGCGCCAGCAGGGGGGGGCCAGTGGGGGGGCCAACAAATATATCAGGGTGGCCATGGCCCCCCCACTGGCCCCCCCCTGCTGGCGCCACTGCACACACCACCTCGCCAGTCACGTATGCGTCGTAGTTTATCTGATATTTAACAACAAATACACAGCCAGTCGCTTGATTTGAGCTTCCAACGCTCATACTGCAGCCCCTCCCTCTCCCTCTGCTACCATGGTAACACTCTGATACTCGGCGCACCACTCTGATACTCGCGCGCACCACTCTGATACTCGTGCACATCACTCTGAGATTCGCACAGACAGCAGCAGGTTGCAGCAAAACGTTTCTTTCTACTGACTTTTCTACTGACTTGACACAAATCCACCAGACTTCTAGAAGGTAAGTCATATACGTTCGTTGCCTGTTAAGCCCCACAACACTTTAGGCTTTAGTGTGTTAGCTTTAGGTAGCAAAAAACGGAGATATGCTTACCTTTAGCTGTTATTCTGATCAAAAAGTGTGTTCAATGGCATTAAAACGAGAAAAACGCTGGAAGACCTGGAAAACAGGCTCGGGGCTCAGTAAACAGCGACGTGCGGTCAGGGGAGGCAGGTGAGGCAGAGCCTCACTTGTCATTCTCCAATGTAACGGGAAAAAAGAATAATAATACAAATAATAATAATAATTAAATGTGTCCACTGTTCTGTGTTGTAAATGTGATTTCTGTTTGATTCCAATCGCTTTTTATAGTAAAAAATCGGCTAATTTGCCGAGCTCCGCTACAACTACGGGGAGCGATGAGATTGAGCTCTGCCTCTCGTAAGCCCACAGTAACTTGCTGGAGCACGGGCACTAATTTAGCGCGGGCACTTATTTTGTGAGCGCGCTCAAGCCAGTTACTGTGTGGTGAGGTGAGGCACAGATGAGCTCTGCCTCACCTCAGAATGCGTCACCCCACAGAAACTGTCTGGAAAGCGGGCCCTAAGCGCATGCCTGCACCATCTCACTGTATGTCACCAATGTAATGTTTGTAGATCCCTTTATTACATTTATCCTCGCCATCCATAGTCTCTAAATAACTTATTTCACGTATATATGATATTTAAGCTCGCTGGTCTCATCATACAACGGCAATGAAAAAAGCACCAGGGGAGGCAGCCACAACCTCTGCCGCACTGAAGGGGGCGCAAGTGAGCCCACAGGTTCTTGTTGCTACTGTTATTCTACCAGAGACGATAGACGAAAACAACAAGCTAGACTTTTGAAGCTAGAGGGAGATAAGGAGGACTTTTACAAAAAAGTAATAAAGATTGTTGTCCAGAAGGATAGCATGGACTTCATCTTCAAGTCAAGGTAAGACCACAATTGTAATGAAAATTGGATCTTACTAAGAGAGAACAATCCAATATTTAGATTTGGGGTAGGCTATCCTTTTGTTGAACGGTCTGTTTAAAATGAATCGAAGCATCAGACTAAAAAAGCTTTTGAAAATAACAGAATATTTCGATTAAAGGTGGGGTAGGTAAGTTTGAGAAACCGGCACGATATACACTTTTTGTTATATTCCATGGAATGCTCTTAACATCCCGATAGCAATGAATATCTTAAGTGCTTTGACAAAAAATACATAAAAACATTTCATCTGTGGAAGCCGTAGTACTGTAAAAAGCACAACCACTCATTTTAGCCGGCCCGGCTAAAATAACCTGCCTGTCAGCCTTCCATCTGTGCACAAATTTATCTCGTGCCCTCATTGGTCATGTGCGCGTTCGTGTGTGTTGGAGGAGGGGCTGTGTATTTTCAAATTCTAGCGCACTCGAGCTGGTTTCTCCAAAATTACCTACCCCGCCACCTTTAAGGTCAAAATATATAATATTTGTAAATCTGACTCTGAAAGAGTCAGTGCCTCACCAGCCATGAAACTCAGCGCACGTCACTGTCAGTAAAGGCTGGCTTGGCTTCAGGTATAATTCGTCTAAACACACTTTGGCAGCTATCCTAGTTAGCGTTAGTTTGCTAAGCTAACATTAGCTGATGTCAGTATGCTGAGCTGGTGTAATGCGTAGGCTACTATTAATCACTGCTGTGTGTAATGTCAATTTGCAGAAAATGAAGAGAAATTCAACAGACATCTCTTCTTATTGTAAGAAGAAGATGAGTCAAGGAGAGACAGAGCTGGCAGGGGAGCAGCAGCATAGGGCTAGTGAGGAGATGGCCATACATGCTAGAAAGTACATGTGGAACTCTTTTTAGTAAAAGTGAAACTAAAACGTAAGTACAGTTTTATTAATGTGATTGTGACCTTAGTAATCATTTAAGTCTTCTACACACTTTAGGTCTGCAGCTCCTTCAAAATGATGGCTCCTTCCCTGATGGCTCCCACAGGATTGCTGACATCCTCGTGGATTCATCTTCTTATTACAGACACATGCATTTCCTAATATTCGGTCTATATGCTGTAAAATGTATTATCTCTTGGATTTACACACGGCATCTATTGCACGTCTGTCCGTCCTGGGAGAGGGATCCCTCCTCTGTTGCTCTCCCTGAGGTTTCTCCCATGTTCCCTTTAAACTGTGGGTTTTCTCTGGAAGTGTTTCCTTGTACGATGTGAGGGTCTAAGGACAGAGGGTGTCGTTTTTCTCATACTGATATTCTGAACAATCTGTGCTGTTGTATTTGCTGTAAAGTGTCTCTACTGTAGGCTGTTTTTATTATATGTACATCACTTTGGCTCGACCAAAAATCGTTTATAAATGTGCTGTATAAATAAAACTTGATTTGATTTGATTTGAAACGAGAATCTATGCAGTTGTTCCTCTTCTGTGTTCTGAGGTTATGAGCCGACCATTAGTCAAGTTTGTTTTCATAATGTTCTGTATGCTAATTTAAAAAAGGGTAACCAGTTTGTTTATAAAGTATAAATATACATATACAACACAAATGGAATACAAGCTATATGTATTACTCTCAGTGGCCTAATCTAAAAAAATAGAAATATGTCTCGTCACCTATTTTCTGTCTAATACTAAAAGGTGGTGTTTTGTATCATTTATAATGTTTTGAATTAGCTATAAAGGTCAATAATAGATGGTGTGTTTGTGTTCAATCACAGTATGTATTTACCATGTTATACCCCTTGTGTTTTTGGGTCCTGTTGAAATAAAATAGTCATGTTTTAAAACTTGATTTAATAAAGTCATGTCAATCATCTTTGATCCCAGTGTGACACAAACAGCTTTGTTCTAAAACTATTTATAACCTAGAGACAGAATATAACTGAAGAACATGTTGTGTATTGTATGTGTTGAGAATGCTGAACATTTTGTGCCTTACAATAAAGGAACTTATTTAAATTAAGCTGTATTTGTCTTTTTAAAAGGAAAGAACAACTAGCATATATAAACAATAAATCACCAACACATGTGTACAAGGTTCTTTTAAATGTTGTTTGAAGTAAAATGTTAACTATCCGTATTATATTCACTTTAGATGAATAGTATCAGAAAATGTAAAATAAGAAACCAAAGTATATCAGTAGGTGATTCTCTTTGCCATTGCTTTCATCTAGTCTATACTTTTACAACAATTAAATGCTTGGTTTTGGTGGGCCACCCCAAGATGTTCAGTGGCCTCATTTGGCCACCCCTATGATACATTTCTGGAGGCGCCAGTGGGTGCCCTGTCATGATAGGCGTTTATATAAATGGTGTTGTTCTGTGTGGTAGAGGGTCGCTGTCATTGATGCGTTTTGCACCCCGGGCCACTGTTTTGATATTCCGCTGAAGTATACGCTGTGACGTAATAACTCTTCTTTTCTTTCGAGGGAAGGGGGGTCAGAGGGCCTAGGTATAAAAGTCACGGCTCGCCACTGGTAGTATGTCATAACGTTTTGTGTGCATGTAAGCACTATGCATAATAGGGCCCCTCTAAAAAACTAAAACCTTGCGTGAGTGATCCAATGTTGTTTTTGCTCGAGGATTTCAAATCTTATGACGTAAACACTTTTTCCGTCATGTTTTCAGCGGACCATGTTGTAATGGTGATGGTGTTTTTATGGCACCAATACTGTTTAATCAATACTCATCCTAATAATGACACCATAACCATTACCGCTGTGTTTAAGGGAGAGAGGGGGAGGGGAGATTTTGTATTTTGACTGTCGGCGTACTGGATAAAAAAAGAAATTGCAACAATTTCTTAACATATTAGTCCGTCTCCTGAGTAATATTAATTCTCTTCAGATGCTGTTATCAGCTTTCCCTAAAGGAACCTTTCATGCATGACCTGTGTGCTTAGCTTTTATTTTATATAGCACAATCCTTGTTTGGACAGTTAGAATTTAACAACATCAAGTACAGAGGTTGAAATATGAATTCAATATCAAATAATGACCTCAAATAATGTCATGTACACTTATCTTATCCTTTCATATTTGATTTATATCTTAGACATTATAGTTTACTTTATGTCAGGAAGTGGGACTGAAAAAATCATAAAGAAATAGAAAAAGAGTAACACAAGTGCACAAACAGATCACAATGCTATTTACTATAACCCTGTTAACGTGTTTTAAGATGCACCTAAAAGCATTAAAGCCTGTTTCAATGTCTTTCCAGTGGATTATCTGAAACATATTTCCATTTATCTTCATACTGGCACTGAGAAAGGATAAGCGTTCAACGCACCTCACAACATCTTTTTAAAAAGTGATTAACAGCACAGAGTATAGATAATACCTTTCTAACAAGCTTTGTCTGTTTACAAGCTGATTACAGAAACACTAATATTCTCTTTAATCACATTATGGGTGACACATAAAGCAGGTTTAATGTTGCTTCTTGTTTTATTACAGTGTGTGATGTGAAGGTCATCCTGTGTGCTCGGTAAACAAGCTGCAGTACTTCCCCTCCTCACCTTCTTTTGGGATGACGGATATTATTGCCTATCTTAATGACTCTGGTAGTCTGGTTTTAATGCGTGATTACAGCAGTAAAGGAGAACAGGTCGTATTTTAGTTTTTGATGCATTTGGCCACATAAATATCTCTGTAGCTCATTCTTGGAAATAGCTCTTCCTCTACTCACCTCTGTGTATTGATCTCCCATTTGAACTAACTATGTTTTCATATATCTTGTTTGTATTAAAGGACACCTATTATGCAAAATCCACTATTTCCTGTCTCTTCTACATCAACATGTGTCCCCTATTCTTCATGTCTCTTCTACATCAACACGTGTCCCCTCTTCTTCCTGTCTCTTCTACATCACCATGTGTCCCCTCTTCTTCATGTCTCTTCTACATCACCATGTGTCCCCTCTTCTTCATGTCTCTTCTACATCACCATGTGTCCCCTCTTCTTCATGTCTCTTCTACATCAACATGTGTCCCCTCTTCTTCATGTCTCTTCTACATCAACATGTGTCCCCTCTTCTTCATGTCTCTTCTACATCAACACGTGTCCCCTCTTCTTCCTGTCTCTTCTACATCAACATGTGTCCCCTCTTCTTCCTGTCTCTTCTACATCAACATGTGTCCCCTCTTCTTCATGTCTCTTCTACATCAACATGTGTCCCCTCTTCTTCCTGTCTGTTCTACATCAACATGTGTCCCCTCTTCCTCATGTCTCTCTACATCAACATGTGTCCCCTCTTCTTCCTGTCTCTTCTACATCAACATGTGTCCCCTCTTCTTCCTGTCTCTTCTACATCAACATGTGTCCCCTCTTCTTCATGTGTCTTCTACATCAACATGTGTCCCCTCTTCTTCATGTCTCTTCTACATCAACATGTGTCCCCTCTTCTTCATGTCTCTTCTACATCAACATGTGTCTCCTCTTCTTCATGTCTCTTCTACATCAACATGTGTCCCCTCTTCTTCATGTCTCTTCTACATCAACATGTGTCCCCTCTTCTTCATGTCTCTTCTACATCAACATGTGTCCCCTCTTCTTCATGTCTCTTCTACATCAACATGTGTCCCCTCTTCTTCATGTCTCTTCTACATCAACATGTGTCCCCTCTTCGACATCAACATGTGTCCCCTCTTCTTCATGTCTCTTCTACATCAACATGTGTCCCCTCTACTTCATGTCCCTTCTACATCAACACGTGTCCCCTCTTCTTCCTGTCTCTTCTACATCAACATGTGTCCCCTCTTCTTCATGTCTCTTCTACATAAACATGTGTCCCCTCTTCTTCATGTCTCTTCTACATCAACACGTGTCCCCTCTTCTTCCTGTCTCTTCTACATCAACATGTGTCCCCTCTTCTTCCTGTCTCTTCTACATCAACATGTGTCCCCTCTTCTTCATGTCTCTTCTACATCAACATGTGTCCCCTCTTCTTCCTGTCTCTTCTACATCAACATGTGTCCCCTCTTCTTCCTGTCTCTTTTACATCAACATGTGCCCCTCTTCTTCATGTGTCTTCTACATCAACATGTGTCCCCTCTTCTTCATGTCTCTTCCACATCAACATGTGTCCCCTCTTCTTCATGTGTCTTCTACATCAACATGTGTCCCCTCTTCTTCATGTCTCTTCCACATCAACATGTGTCCCCTCTTCTTCATGTCTCTTCTACATCAACATGTGTCCCCTCTTATTCATGTCTCTTCTACATCAACATGTGTCCCCTCTTCTTCATGTCTCTTCTACATCAACATGTGTCCCCTCTTCTTCATGTCTCTTGTACATCAACATGTGTCCCCTCTTCTTCATATCTCTTCTACATCAACATGTGTCCCCTCTTCTTCATGTCTCTTCTACATCAACATGTGTCCCCTCTTCTTCATGTCTCTTCTACATCAACATGTGTCCCCTCTTCTTCATGTCTCTTCTACATCAACATGTGTCCCCTCTTCTTCATGTCTCTTCTACATCAACACGTGTCCCCTCTTCTTCCTGTCTCTTCTACATCAACATGTGTCCCCTCTTCTTCCTGTCTCTTCTACATCAACATGTGTCCCCTCTTCTTCATGTCTCTTCTACATCAACATGTGTCCCCTCTTCTTCCTGTCTCTTCTACATCAACATGTGTCCCCTCTTCCTCATGTCTCTCTACATCAACATGTGTCCCCTCTTCTTCCTGTCTCTTCTACATCAACATGTGTCCCCTCTTCTTCCTGTCTCTTCTACATCAACATGTGTCCCCTCTTCTTCATGTGTCTTCTACATCAACATGTGTCCCCTCTTCTACATCAACATGTGTCCCCTCTTCTTCATGTCTCTTCTACATCAACATGTGTCCCCTCTTCTTCATGTCCCTTCTACATCAACACGTGTCCCCTCTTCTTCCTGTCTCTTCTACATCAACATGTGTCCCCTCTTCTTCATGTCTCTTCTACATCAACATGTGTCCCCTCTTCTTCATGTCTCTTCTACATCAACACGTGTCCCCTCTTCTTCCTGTCTCTTCTACATCAACATGTGTCCCCTCTTCTTCCTGTCTCTTCTACATCAACATGTGTCCCCTCTTCTTCATGTCTCTTCTACATCAACATGTGTCCCCTCTTCTTCATGTCTCTTCTACATCAACATGTGTCCCCTCTTCCTCATGTCTCTCTACATCAACATGTGTCCCCTCTTCTTCCTGTCTCTTCTACATCAACATGTGTCCCCTCTTCTTCCTGTCTCTTTTACATCAACATGTGCCCCTCTTCTTCATGTGTCTTCTACATCAACATGTGTCCCCTCTTCTTCATGTCTCTTCCACATCAACATGTGTCCCCTCTTCTTCATGTCTCTTCTACATCAACATGTGTCCCCTCTTCTTCATGTCTCTTCTACATCAACATGTGTCCCCTCTTCTTCATGTCTCTTCTACATCAACATGTGTCCCCTCTTCTTCATGTCTCTTGTACATCAACATGTGTCCCCTCTTCTTCATATCTCTTCTACATCAACATGTGTCCCCTCTTCTTCATGTCTCTTCTACATCAACATGTGTCCCCTCTTCTTCATGTCTCTTCTACATCAACATGTGTCCCCTCTTCTTCATGTCTCTTCTACATCAACATGTGTCCCCTCTTCTTCATGTCTCTTCTAC
This sequence comes from Pogonophryne albipinna, assembly GCA_028583405.1. Classification (NCBI taxonomy): domain Eukaryota; kingdom Metazoa; phylum Chordata; class Actinopteri; order Perciformes; family Artedidraconidae; genus Pogonophryne; species Pogonophryne albipinna. Next base: position 8,078,165 of record CM053243.1, read on the forward strand.
ATCAACACGTGTCCCCTCTTCTTCCTGTCTCTTCTACATCAACATGTGTCCCCTCTTCTTCCTGTCTCTTCTACATCAACATGTGTCCCCTCTTCTTCATGTCTCTTCTACATCAACATGTGTCCCCTCTTCTTCATGTCCCTTCTACATCAACATGTGTCCCCTCTTCTTCCTGTCTCTTCTACATCAACATGTATCCCCTCTTCTTCATGTCTCTTCTACATCAACATGTGTCCCCTCTTCTTCATGTCTCTTCTACATCAACATGTGTCCCCTCTTCTTCATGTCTCTTCTACATCAACATGTGTCCCCTCTTCTTCATGTCTCTTCTACATCAACATGTGTCCCCTCTTCTTCATGTCTCTTCTACATCAACACGTGTCCCCTCTTCTTCCTGTCTCTTCTACATCAACATGTGTCCCCTCTTCTTCCTGTCTCTTCTACATCAACATGTGTCCCCTCTTCTTCATGTCTCTTCTACATCAACATGTGTCCCCTCTTCTTCATGTCCCTTCTACATCAACATGTGTCCCCTCTTCTTCCTGTCTCTTCTACATCAACATGTATCCCCTCTTCTTCATGTCTCTTCTACATCAACATGTGTCCCCTCTTCTTCATGTCTCTTCTACATCAACACGTGTCCCCTCTTCTTCCTGTCTCTTCTACATCAACATGTGTCCCCTCTTCTTCCTTTCTCTTCTACATCAACATGTGTCCCCTCTTCTTCATGTCTCTTCTACATCAACATGTGTCCCCTCTTCTTCCTGTCTCTTCTACATCAACATGTGTCCCCTCTTCTTCATGTCTCTTCTACATCAACATGTGTCCCCTCTTCTTCATGTCTCTTCTACATCAACATGTGTCCCCTCTTCTTCATGTCTCTTCTACATCAACATGTGTCCCCTCTGTGGAAAGAGACTCTGAAAGTTTCAGGAACAAAGATTCTCTCTCTTTTTGTCCTGATCAATTTCTATAAAAAAGTCTGAAAATGAGCTGATCAGATTTTGGCCACTTTGTGATGTCATAACGATGTTTTGGCTTGTGTAACCATTAGCCAATCACCAACCAAGGTACCACCCCACACCTTATCACCTCAATCTCCCCCTAGAGTACCATTGGGCGCTTTCACACAAAAAAAGATTATTAATGTTCCCCTTTTAGAAGTGAAGATATAGCCATTTGTTCTGGGAATGTCCTTTCCGAGCCTGAGGCCTGAACAACAGGCCGGAGCCTGTTGTTCAGGCCTCAGGCTTAACAGGTGGGCTTAACAGGTTAACTTTTTCCTCTTCTCTCTCAAGTTCTTTTCATTTAGCCTTCAGCTTTTATTAAGTGCGAGACAGAATTTCAAAACCACTATCAGACTCAAACCTTACAGTGCAATGTAACGTGATTTCTAAAACCCTTATACAGTTTGTGTGAAACTAGTGCCAGCATCTCACGATCTATAAATCATGTCACCTTATCTGCTCGTTAATACCTTTAACTGACTCCACAGCATCAGTTTCCTCTCAGGGCAAAACATAAATTACAATCATTTTGATGATTCTGTTGGCTCTGGATATTTGAATGAGCGCCTGATGAATCCATAAAGAGTGTTTAACTCAAGACTCTGAATTTACATAATTGGTTTAATGCAGTGCAGTCTGAGTCAGCATGTTGTCCTGCATATGAAGGCAGCTTGCTCATTTGCAGATACCAAAATGCAGATTACAGTCCGCTGCTATTCAGGGTGTTAACGCCACAGGGAGACCATTACTGTGAGTGGACAGTGATCACACACACTTCGTTGTTACTGCATGTACATATGGAAATCAATCATTGCAGCAATTGTGTATGAGTTAACTCACTTTGTGGAAATGCTTTTGAGTTGTGGTGATAGAATATACTTTTTAATGTATTCACTTAAAGTTTGGTTCCCACTAAAACTCAGTGGTGTAAAGTAACTAAGTAGATTTACTCAAGTGCTGTACTTAAGTATTTCAATACTACCTTTATTTTGTGAAATGGACCAATCTGCACAATGACTACTTTTACTTTTGCTTCTTTAAGTATATTTTGATACCAATACTTTTGTACTTTTACTTGAGTAACATTTTGATTGCATTACTTCTACTTTTACTAAAGTACACAATCTGAGTACTTCGCCCAGCTCTGCTAAAACATATTATTAGCTTCAGATATGAGCATCGTGGTTGTTGTCCAGGATTTTAGAAGATGATTACTCCACAACAAAATAACGTAATGCTTTGAGCCACAGAGGTGCTTCTTTTATGTAATAGATGCATGCTTTATCTTCTCAGTTAAATAAAAGTCTGGTACTAAAAAGTTTCCAATTGAAGACCGAGTCCATTTATTTCCACTTAGTTTTGTCCATCAAACTTGAATCAGATTTCAATCACCATACAATATTGACTCTTCAAACACAAGACTTCGGTAGCCAAACTTTACCTGAGCGTAGGTGTGTGTGCCTGGGTATGTGTGTAGGTCTGTGTGCCTGGGTATGTGTGTGTGGTCGAGAAGTGTTTAGCCTTCGAGCGAAACCCAAGCAAACAAACATTGGTTCCTACATTTAATAATAATAATATTACATGTTATTTATATAGCGCTTTTCCTGGTGCTCAAAGCGCTTTACAAGCAAGTAAAGAAAAATGACAAAAAAAGTAGAAAGTGCTATAGGTGGAATAGGCTGTGGCGCAGTGGGTTGTGCGTTGGTGTTGGGTTCAGGGGGTCACAGGTTCAAACCCCGCTGCAGTCACCATGTCGTTGTGTCCCTGAGACGCTTCACCCCAAATTGCTCCTGTGGGGATTGTCCACAGTATTGAGTATGTAAGTCGCTTTGGATAAAAGCGTCTATGTAATGAATATGGGTGAGGCGTTAGTGGATTAGGAGTTGGAAAGGTGAGTTTTGAGGGCTTTTATTTCACGATCACTAATTGGCTCCTATAAGCAGTGTCGCTGAGAAAATCTGAGACCCCAATGGTGACGTCATGATGTGGCTCCACTAGGGAAGTGTAAAACCAAACTGGTTAGCATTTGGTTTGCAGTTGAACCCACTGCGAACCAAACTAGCACCAACACGAAGCTAGAACTGGACTGATTTTCTGTGGAAAATGGGTGCTTGAGACATGAAAAGTAGTTGTGTAAACGCATGACTAATCGTCAAATGTTTGTCCTTTTCTGTTCAGCTCAAATTTCAATTAATACAATCGAAAACAAAGAGTCGTGCTCTTAAATGATGAGTCGTGCGTTCATGGACACATCACTTGTTTGCCTCATGCCGTGATGCACCCTCTGTGTAGCTCACCCCTTTTGAACCATGGCTTAAAATAAACATCTCCATCAAACATTTCCCAATCACATCCCGTTCGCTCCAACCCAAAATTGAATCCAAACCCATGAAATGAGATCTAATGGTGCTGGCACAGAAAAAGATAAAAAGATGATATTTTGGAGGAATGCCTAATTGTGTGCCAGCTTTGATGTTATAACAGTTGGAAAGAAGTTCATGTTCTCAAGCCATTAATTTAATTACGCTGAATCAAAGAGCAACTCGCTGAGCATGATACTGACTTCAAGTTGTTTTGGAGCAGAAAGTTAGTCGAGGTTATTCGTCTAAACTTGGTGACTTCACTGCATATTTATACCAAAATGTTGTTTTACGCATAAGAAATGCTTTTAAGAAGTAGAGGAGATATTTGTTAGAAGATCACAGTAATCGTACTATTTAGCAGAGACATCAGAACATAATGTAATCTCTTTAAACCCTTTCCTTTATCTGTGAGACTTGGAGAAGTGCCTAGACAATATGTCTCATTGAGTATCATTAATAATAAGCTGTGGTGCAAAAGCATTATGCCGGTTAAGACAAACCGCCAACTCCCTGCTGTTTGGCAATGGAAAGCAAGAGAAGATCTACAGTAGGACTTAACCGCACAAAGGATGCTAAATAAAATATGAAACGTGAATAATAAATGTGATAATATACCTTCTCAGCTCAATCATTATATGCTTGGTGTGCTCGGGATGTGATCAACTGCGAGTTTCCGTTCCTCCAGTTTGTAAAAGCCTTCTGTGAGATCAAAACAATATCCAAGCTGTAAAAAGCACGGATGTTGTAAAGTGGTTTATAACCTATTTCCAGCACCGTGAATAGCAAGATAATAATGATGTATGTGTCGAGTTAAGAGGCTTACAGCCAGTTCAAAGGTTTGAAGCAGAGTGCAAATGTGTGTTAAGATAATAAAAGAAACAACCTCTGCCGTTTTATTCAGATTCATCTTTTTTCCTTCTTCTGTTGTGATTTCTGTAAAGCTGCAGGAAAGGTTAAAATCCCTGTGTTGCCTAAAACGCCTCCATTGGACTCCTTTGTTTACTTCCTGAACATAGTGGCATAGTAACACCTGCGCTTCTATTGGCTAGCACTCCAACACATTGTACGTGATAGGCTAAGGGGCGGGACATCTCTAAGCAGTTGACCAATGACAACAGAGCCGGCCAGCTAACCAATCGGTGCAGACTGGGCTCTGGTTTCAGACAGAGGGTGAAAAGAGGTGCTGCAGTATGAGAAAAATAAAGAGCTTTTTGAACATTAAAGCATGGAGACATGTCCCAGTAGAGACACTACATACTGATATACACCGGAACATCAGCAGGAGAGGACTCTTTAAAGTAGAGACACTACATACTGATATACACCTGAACATCAGCAGGAGAGGACTCTTTAAAGTAGAGACACTACATACTGATATACACCTGAACATCAGCAGGAGAGGACTCTTTAAAGTAGAGACACTACATACTGATATACACCTGAACATCAGCAGGAGAGGACTCTTTAAAGTAGAGACACTACATACTGATATACACCTGAACATCAGCAGGAGAGGACTCTTTAAAGTAGAGACACTACATGCTGATATACACCTGAACATCAGCAGGAGAGGACTCTTTAAAGTAGAGACACTACATACTGATATACACCTGAACATCAACAGGAGAGGACTCTTTAAAGTAGAGACACTACATACTGATACACACCTGAACATCAGCAGGAGAGGACTCTTTAAAGTAGAGACACTACATACTGATATACACCTGAACATCAGCAGGAGAGGACTCTTTAAAGTAGAGACACTACATGCTGATATGAACATGAAAATATTAGAAAATACATCAGCCTCTTTTTGTCTTACCTTTCTTTACATACAGGATGTGTTTACCTTGAACCACGAGGGATAATAGACTAGGATAGTTTGTATTCACTAACAAATGCAGTGTGATTCAGGACAGTTACTATGAATTTGTTCTGTCCAAGTCCACGCTAATTAAATGTGAAGTTAAAGGAACTTCTTAACAAATCACTGTCTGTAATTTTCCTCTTCAAGCCTCAGTGCTGTTTCAAATGTCTTCCTGCATCTCATGCTGTGCAAGTTATCTCTGCTGTGTGCTTGAGGATCTCACTATGTCTCTAAATTACATCTATTTCCCCTTGAACAGCTTAAAAAAAAACGTCTTAGTTGGGTAGCTTTTTATGTTTTGTTATTCGTCAGCCTTCAGGATTTATTCCCCCTCAATCAAACAAACTGTGGCTAAAAGGAAGGAGTGAAAACATGCATTCAGATTTGCTGCTGGAGTATCCAGAGAGAGGTTATTTTTACCATGAGCAAGTGGACATTTTTCAGTGCTTTTATTTAACATTGCAAGGAGCAACCTGAGAAAGCAGGAACTTTTTCTTGCTGCTTGAGTCTCTTTGTGGTCTGTCTGCCCTCTCTGTCCTGCTGTCCTGCAGAAATGCTCCAGGGAGAGCACTCACTGTTCTTTTGGATAAAAGAACAAAGTTTTGGTTTGCACGAGAAGGAAATATTGTCTGCACTTTCACAAGATAATTTTGTCTGCAGTTTAAAGCAGGGGGACAGTGACAGGGCCGTTTTTGATAGAGCTGTAAGGCTGCAGAAAATTATATCTTGCCAACAAAAATATCTTACAGTTAAGGTTACAGGAGGATTATCGGCTTAGTACAAGACAGTTTATTAAACGTCGAACATCTTTAGTATCCGTACTCCTTTCATCAGAGATATCAGTAAGGTGAAGTGCCTTTGAAGAGCTACTAAAGATACTAAAAGACAACAGAGATGGCAAAAGTACACACATCCTTTACTCAAGTAGAAGCACTGACTAAACTTCTTTACTCAAGTAAAAGTAAAGAAGTATGGGCTTTGAAATGTACTTGAGTAAAAAGTACCCATAACTCCCAGCTGTTTTAAAGAGTACCTGACCTCCATTTATATTAACAGAACAATAATGTCATTGTTAGCTAATGAATGTTTCCATGCTGAACAACGGCAACATGACAACGTTTTCATTGGTCCCTCTTCTTTAGAGAAGACCAGGAAATGATGGATACACGGATCGTGTTCAAATCAATAGGCACGCAATGACTCTAAAGAATAATGATCACGCCACCAAACACACATTCAGACTAAAGGAACCAGCTGTTTGGGAAATGAGAGAAGTAGAAAGTTCAGGTATTTGTGTTCAACATGTAAGAAGTAGAAAGTACAGGTATTTGAGTTCAACATGTAAGAAGTAAAAAGTACAGGTATTTGGGTTCAACATGTAAGAAGTAGAAAGTACAGGTATTTGTGTTCAACATGTAAGAAGTAGAAAGTACAGGTATTTGGGTTCAACATGTGAGAAGTAGAAAGTACAGGTATTTGTGTTCAACATGTAAGAAGTAGAAAGTACAGGTATTTGGGTTCAAAATGTAAGAAGTAGAAAGTACAGGTATTTGGGTTCAAAATGTAAGAAGTAGAAAGTACAGGTATTTGGGTTCAAAATGTAAGAAGTAAAAGTAAAAAGTCGTCAGAAAAATAAGTAGTGGAGTAAAGTACAGATGCCAGAGGAAATGTACTTAAAGGGGACCTATCATGCAAAATGCACTTTGTGATCTCTTTTATACATAACTATGTGTCCCCGGTGCGTCGGGGAACTCACGCAGCATCAGAAAATAAAACCCTCTCTCTTTTCCTCCGTACCCAGATCTTTAAAAAACGGGTACCACGAGCGGATACAGATTTGCTGCCGATCTGACGTGAAATCGGCAGCGGACCGACAGAAAGTTGCTATCAGAAACAATGCCTGACGTGTTTTGGACGAAATCTCGTCTTTGTTTACGTTAGCAAGCCTCGCTAACACTCAGAGCTAACCTGTACTGAAGAGCACATGTGTTTAAAAAGCAGGAAATAAAAAAAGGAACTCACCGTGTGATAAACCCGCAAGAGAAAAAGCATTTGAGCTCCATACTGTTTCAGAAATAATCCTTGATGTGGTTTAGAACAGGATGGCGTTTTATCACAGCAGAATTTAACTTTATCTCCGGTAGAATTCTGATCAGGCATTAGCTTTTTTTTTTTTTTTCAAGCTAAGGACCCAAAATCCGCGTTTCTCTAACAGGGCTGCAAAAGAGGGGTTTGAGCAGTATGAGGCATGGCTACAATGGGTGATCTGTTTGGTATTTTAAGCAAAAAAATTCACCGACATGTTTTGTATAGGTATGGCTCTACAATATATTTTTCCAATATAGCATAATAGGTCCACTTTAAGTACAGTAACGAAGTATTTGTACTCCACTACTTCCCACCTCTGAAAGACAATACCCCAACTCCGAAGTATCAGTACTACAGAGGTAGTATCTGCTGTACCATCTGACTACACAAAGAGACACCCTTTGCCTCTTTCAGGAGTGTCTTTGTGGTCTGTCTGCCCTCTGTCCTGCTGTCCTGAAGAAATGCTCCAAGGAGAGCACTCACTGTCTGTTCTTTTGGATACTAAAACTATTTTTAACGTGTCATCACCTTGGATACCAGAAGGAAATATTGTTTAGAAACTCACAAGATAATTGTGTCTGCAGTCCAAAACAAGGGGACACTGGTGGGGCTTTAGTTGTTTCTGGACCCCTCAGAGCCGTAATTCTATAGGAAATAATATCTTAACAAAAATAACTTAAAGTGAAGGTCAAAGGAAGATCGTCCTAGAACATCATTGGTATCCATATCCATAGATGAGTATCTGTAGTTTAGAGGTGTATAAATATTTCTAAAGTGTCCTCACCCTAGAAGGAAGTATTGCTTGAAACTTCACAAGATAAGTGTGGCTGAAAAAAAACAAGTGGAAAGCAGGGCGGTTTTTGGACCTCTTAGGTTGAAAGGCTGTGGATAATATCTTAACAACCAAATAACAAAAGGTTACACAAGGATCATCGGCTAAGTACGTGACAGTTAATCAAACTAAGAACATCATTGGTATACATAAACCAAGCCTAGAGAAATTGGCAAGGTGTCACACATTTGCAGAGCTAAGCTAATAAAAGATAAATACACTGTATCTGTAGTTCACAGAAGTATCTGCTGCTGTAGCATCGGACTACAGAGAGACCAATTGCTTCTTGCATAAGTGTCTTTGTATGTCATCTCTTCTCTGTCCTGATGTCCTCAAGAAATGCCTAAGGGATTGCACTCACTGCCTGTTGTTTTGAATGAAGAAAACAACTTTGTACGATGTGTATTTACCTGTGGAAATAGAGGGAAATATTGTTTAGAAACTTCCCAGATATTGGCGTCTGCAGTCAGAAACAGGGGGAAGATGGTGGGGCTTCAGCTGTATCTGTTTCTTTATTTTTTCTTAAGTTTATGGAGCTGGTGAATAGAACATATTGATATTCACAAGCCAAGCATCAGAGATACCTTGTTACGACCCTGGTCGTTATGTGTATTGTGTGTAGAGATTTTTCCCTCCTCGTGTGTGTGTGTGTGTGTGTGTGTGTGTGTGTGTGTGTGTGTGTGTGTGTGTGTGTGTGTGTGTGTGTGTGTGTGTGTGTGTGTGTGTGTGTGTGTGTGTGTGTGTGTGTGAGCAAGCAGGTGGTGCCCGTTAGCTACCTTCAACAGGCTGATTGGTCCACCTGAAGAAGAGGGGAGCATTTAAGATGCAGCCATGCAGTCACTCGGCCCTCTCTCTGACTCAGCTTCTCCTGCTCCCAACTGTTGCGTATTTGTATCTGTCCTTTTGTACTTCTGTCCTTGTATATTTTGTAAACCTTGAAAGGATAGACATAAATTTAACCTGTCCTTGTTGGACACGCCTTAAGTCTACGTGAAAGTGTAAAACCCTTTTTCTGTTGGTTGGTTCTCGTTTTCTCCTGTTTTTACGTCAGTGTAGGTAAGAGTCTTGTATGTTTATTTTCTTATTTGTTAGGTAAGATTTTGTGTCCAGAGATTTGTTTGTTTTGTGGGTTTTTGCACTTATTTGTTACAAAGAAAACTTTGGTAATTAAATGTACCAAACGGCATTCATTGTCTATGTTCTTGGGAGTGGGAAAAGAGGAGAGGGTGCACATTTTATGCTGCGCCTAGGTTCCCCTAGATCTGGGCGTAACGACCTGTAAAGAAAGGAGCTGCAGAGTTACTAAAGTTACTAAAAGAAAAGTATCTGTAGTTCAGAGGTAGAGAAGTACTGCTAAACCACTAAACTACACAAAGAGAGACCCGTCACTTCCTGCATAAGCTATTTTGTGGTCTGTCTGACCTCTCTCTCCTCTGTCCTGAAGAAATGCTCCAGGGAGGGCACTGTCCTTTTGGATAAAATAGAAGTATTTTGAACGTGACCATACCTCGGGTACAAGAAGGAAATACTGTTTGCAACTTTGCAAGTTAATTGTTTCGACAGACAGCAGGTGGGGGTAGCAGGGCTGTTGTTGGCTACGCTGAAGTCTGAGCAAATGATTTACAGTTGGGGTTATAGGAGGACCCTCAGCTCAGTACACTACAGTTCATGCAGCTGGTGATTAAAACTAGAACATAATTGGTATCCACTTGCCAAGTCTCAGAGATATTGGTGAGGTGGGGGGCCTGTGAAGGGTTAACAAAGCCATTACAAGAAGAGGTGGGAGAAGTACTTAGATTACCAGAGTGTAGGATTACTCTGTTACATGCAAGTAAAAGTCCTGCATTCAAAATGTTACTAAAGTAGAAGTACAAAAGTATTATCATCAAAATATAGTTAAAGTAGCGACAGTAAAAGTAGTCATTGTGCAGATTGATCCATTTCAGAATAATATATATGATATGTTTTATAATGATTGATCATGAAAGTGTTCTCAAAGCTGGTAAAGGTGCAGCTAGTTTGAATGACTTTGTAGACTGCAGGGTAGCTTGTGGATTTACTCCAGGTGGAACTAAAGTCTGATTTAACACTTGATTATATTTCACATTATTCATCCACATCTGTGAAGTCACTAAAGCTATTAGATACATGTAGTACACCATTTGCCTCTGAACTGTAGTGGAGTAGAAGTACAAGGTAGCAAAACATTGAAATACTCTAGTAAGGTACAAGTATCTCACAATTCTACTTGAGCAAATGTACTTAGTTACTTTACACCTGGATTACACAAAGAGAGACACTTTGCGTTATAGTGTTTTTATGGTCTGTCTGTACTCCGTCCTGCTGTCCTCAAGAAAATACTCTGGGCAGAGCACTCGATTCTTTTGTACAAAAACGTGTGTTTTTAACATGTCTTTTCCATGTTGCTTCTTCCGTGATCACATGTTCTCTCTCCTCTGAGCTGCTGTCCTGTAGAAATGCTCCAAGGAGAATTCTCACTGCCTATTGTTTTGAATAGAAATGTATTTGAACGTGTCCTCACCTTGGGCTCCAGAAGGAAATGTTGTTTAGAAAAATGGTAAGTTAATTGTGTCTGCAGTCAAACAACGGTGGGGGTGGAGGCAGGGCTTTTTAATGGTGTCCGTGCCTCCCTGGCTGCCCTTGGTATTAGACGCAGACTTTTATTACCCCGCAGGAAGCCGCTTCATTACAGTCAAAACTTTGTGTTTCTTCCCCTGCCTTTGCTTATTTTCAAAGATTACCAAAGAGAGTTCAGGGGCTCATGATGTAACACGTCTTAAATGAGCCGGGACGCCAGTCAGGCATATCTTCCCGCAAAATATTTATTTATTTTTTCCAGGGTTGGACGACTACAAATGAAGAGAACATTTGTTTTTCTTGTTGTTTTTATATAAATGAACTTTAGTGACACTACGGGATGTCGCCTCGGATTAATTGGAAGTTGGGAGAGAAATGTGGAAGAGATCAATGACACCTGTCACCGACGTCATCCCTGTAACCATGGGTTACTGCGGCTGCTGCTGTTATTTCTGTGTAACTATTTCTGTAGAAACATTAATAATCTCTGGTGTCTGTGGCGGCTCAGTGAGTCATCGGAGGCGGTGTCATTGCTGAAGAATCACCGAGCAGGACTCATAAAAGAGTGAGTAAAGATAGACCATTAGGAACATCTCGCTAACAAGATAACAACTGATTTCTCCGACATTCTGTAAAGGAAGCAAAGGGCGCCGTGCAGAGGGAAGTGAGACACAAAGCAGAGAGGAAGTCGATATAAACAAAGAGATATACATATAGACAGGGGTGGGAGGGTTACTTTAAACAGGTATTATGTTACAATTACTAGTTACATGCATTGGTGAAAAGGAACTACACTATACTTAAAGGTGGGGTAGGTAAGTTTGAGAAACCGGCTCGAGATACACTTTTTGTTATATTCCATGGAATGCTCTTAACATCCCGATAGCAAAGAATATCTGAAGTGCTTTGACAAAAAAATCCATAAAAAAAGTCATCTGTGGAAGCCGTAGTACTGTAAAAAGCACGACCAATCATGTGAGCCGGCCCGGCTAAAGTAACTGGATGGCCTACCTGCCTGTCAGCCTTCCAGCTGTGCACAAACTTATCTCGTGCCCTCATTGGTCATGTGCTTGTTCGTGTGTGTTGGAGGAGGGGCTCTGTAAGGAAGTGGCAGATTTTTTCCGGCTGTGTATTTTCAAATTCTAGCGCACGAGAGCTGGTTTCTCCAGAATTACCTACGCCACCATTAAATACACTTTTGAGTGACTTGTATTTCACTTGATTATTTAAATGTTTTGCTTCTTTGTACTTTGTTACGATTGACACAAGGCTCATGATGACACACATGCACTACACCAGAACCAGGTCAAGTCTTTTAATCAAAAGGTAAAAGTACAAGAAAAACACAAAACGCTCACTTGGAGGAAAAAGGGCAAAAACGGTCACTTAAGGATCAAAAACTGAGAAACTTGGCGATCAAAAAACACTTTCTTGGAGAACTGGCACAGGACAAGGGGAGACGCAGTGCTATATAAATAAAGCTTTAATATTTTATATATATATATATATACACACACACACACACACACACACACACACACAAGGTAGCAACACAGCTGGCAACAATTAAGGGAGGGACTGACAATCACACTGGAGGGAAAACACACAATGGCAGCAAGGGCTCTGAACAACCTGATCTCACCAGAATGCGTGACTCCACCACGACTCCTTAACACCTTATTGCGTGGTGGCAGAGATGTTCACAAGTCTTTTTTTGCAAGTCCAAGTCAAGTCTCAAGTCTTTGGTCACGAGTCCAAGTCAAGTCTCAAGTCTTTGTGGGGTGAGACTTGATCAAGTCTCAAGTCTTTGGTCACGAGTCCAAGTCAAGTCTCAAGTCTTTGTGGGGTGAGACTTGATCAAGTCTCAAGTCTTTGGTCACGAGTCCAAGTCAAGTCTCAAGTCTCTAAAAAATAAAAGTCTCATGTCTCTTCTGGTTGTAATAAGCCTTCTATTGTCTGCTGCTATCCAGTCTGTTAAGAATACTGCACAGCTATATCTAAGAAATTCAAAGCATTTACTGTATTATTATCACTCCTATATCTATTAGCATACAGTATCAGTACTGATTAGTTGTTTGTTATATGATCACTTTAAACAGGCTATTGCAATATGAGGAAAAACATCACACTTTAGCTAAATGCAAACAACTTATAAGCAAAACACTTCAGAATCAGAAATCAGTATCACAAATACTTTATTAATCCCCCGCAGGGAAACTGTGTTAAAAGTAAACATTTGTTCTGTGCCATTTGCAACTAAAAAACTATTGCTGCAATATTATCTGAAATATAGTGAACTGGTGATATTAAAACATGACCTGTTCCAAAAGAGATATCTACCATTAACACCATTTACCAGCCAACTGCTGGTAAATCATCAAGTGGCTGGTTCTGTATGTTTCACGCACCAGCCAAAAATAACAATGGCAATCTATTGAGTGGCTGGTAAAATTTCAACATTCACTAGGCTAGCCATTTGGACAGTGGACAAAAATGTTAAAATGTGACCTCTGCAACCGTATTGTTTAATTACACTGGGTCTCTAATTACATCTTTTAAGTCTACTATAAATAAACATATTCCTCTATCCTCTCACTCAAAGCCAGTGTAATGGTAACCTGATAAACCTGTAACATTAACGTTACGTGGTCAACAATAAACCTGTAACCTGCCTATAAACCGACAGATGTATTTATGTATGTAACTATGTATTTTTCTACGTTTAACGTTAGCCAGTAGATGGTGGCAGCGGAACGTAATGATTAACGTTACCGACCTTTTTTATGTCATGTCAAGTGTTGGATGTCAACGCCACTCAACGCAAACAAGTGTGACAAGCAAACATTCACTCATCTTTTCAAATATTCAGTTACAAAGCTAGTAGCAAGCTAAGTTAACATTACATAGCTGATGCTGAGCTAAACATGTTTGCTAACCGTCCATATGCGTTAATGTGACTGACCTCTCCGGGTGAGTTTTCAAGTGCCTGATGAAATTTGACGTTGTTGCACCAGCATCCTTGATTTTAATATTGAAGACTTTGCAGTGTGCGCTCCTTTTGTTGGTGCCGCCGGCGTTTTGTTCGAAGTTTTTATAGTTGAACCTAATTACAAGCGGTACAGCTGCAGGTGTGCCGCCGGTCGCCATGGTGTTACCATGATGTTAATGTTAATGTTAAATGTGGGGTAGGTACGTTTGAGAAACCGGCTCGAGATACACTTTTTGTTATATTCCATGGAATGCTCTTAACATCCCGATAGCCGGCTCGGCTAAAATAACTGGATGGCCTACCTGCCTGTCAGCCTCCCATCGGGGCACAAACTTATCTCGTGCCCTCATTGGTCATGTGCGCGTTCGTGTGTGTTGGAGGAGGGGCTCTGTGAGGAAGTGGCAGATTTTCTCCGGTTGTGTATTTTCAAATTCTAGCGATCTCGAGCCGGTTTCGCAAACTTACCTACCCCACCTTTAATACACCAAAAATAGAAAACACAATGATTGTTCACGAGTCTCAAAACACGAGTCCAAGTCGAGTCCGAAGTCTTTTGAGCAGGAGTCCAAGTCAAGTCTGAAGTCTCTGTGTGTGCGACTTAAGTGCGACTCGAGTCCGAGTCACAAACTCGAGTCCCCATCTCTGCGCGGTGGACTCACGAACTTTGTTACATTTACGTGTCTGCACCACGCAAAAAAACCCAATGTAAAGTGAACGAGGCTCTTTTGTTGTGGTGCACACACGCATTTCTACAACGTCCTGCAGTGAGCTTTTATTCTATAAAACGTTTTTAAAATCTACTTTACATCTTGTAGTAATTCACGGGAGGCTTCTTTTATTTTATTTGTATTCATAATAATTTTTATTTTTCGTCAGAATGTATTATGGTGCATTAGTTACGATTTTTTGTTCTCAAAAAACAGTGCATTGTGTGTAATACAACTGTGATTTTTATTAAATTAGTTAGTTTTTAAGGAAGGCCAGAGCTTCAGCTGTGTCAAATAGATTGTTCCCTTTAGTTAACGTTTTTTAAATGTACATTATATTTCGATTTGATCATGTCCCCTTTATTGTATTACGGAGAGCAATGTGAGCGTCCATTCCCATTGGATAACGGAGGATTTTACACCCGGAAGTAAGTATTCCCCTTACTGTCGATTGTTTTAACAGTGATATCTGCACTACTCATCAACTCAAAAACACCAGATTATCCTTGTTGATTACACAACATTGATTGGTTTAAGTTGTGTACAATGCTTTTGTAATTTTCCCCTTCGATTCGTAGAAACAAATATGTGTTCAGTTTAGGATGGCCGAAGACACTACACTACCCAGAATCCTCAGCTATCGTTTGGGACTACACCATGTGCTTTGCTTGACAAACCCCGTGATTTGTCCTCAAGCTCTGTGATTGGATGTTGGAGTGGCAGTGCGCGAAGTTTACGCTGAGCGACAAACAGCATTTTGAAATGGAATGAAACCCATCGACGGCACACTATTCAAAACAGGAATCGAACGTCTCCTTGTTTTGATATTTGTAAAACAAAAGCGATGGAAAAACCCCACAGCAACACATAAAAGATGGTCTTAACATGACCCAGCGGTCTAGTAGTTAATAAAAAACAATAATATCAAAACAAATTATTACTACTAACTTTATTGTGAAATTAAAACAGAACGGTAAGAGAATAGTTTCCGGTCTATTTTGAGGCCAGATCTCTGTAGATAAATAAAGAACTACGACAGATGTGTAATATTTAATGTAGCCAAACCATTTATTACAATGCATTCATGTGATGACTTTCAAAGAGTAAAGCAAGCACTGCTGAATAAAGTATGATTTATCTTTTACGAAACGTTTTTTTTCATATGGAATGCAGGTGGAGGTCAACCAATCACAGAGCTTGAGGCAACGCGGAACAATAGCTGAGGATTCTGGGTAGTGTAGTGTCTTCGGCCATCCTAAACTGAACAAATATTTGTTTCTACGAATCGAAGAGGAAAATTACAAAAGCATTGTTCACAACTTAAACCAATCAATGTTGTGTTATCAACAAGGATAATCTGGTGTTTTTGAGTTGATGAGTAGTGCAGATATCACTGTAAAATCAATCGACAGTAAGGAGAATACTTACTTCCGGGTGTAAAATCCTCCGTTATCCAATGGGAATGGACGCTCACATTGCTCTCCGTAATACAATAAAGGGGACATGATCAAATCGGTATATAATGGTCTTTTAAAAAACGTTAACTAAAAGGGAACAATCTATTTGACACAGCTGAAGCTCTGGCCTTCCTTAAAAACTAACTAATTTAATAAAAATCACAGTTGTATTACACACAATGCACTGTTTTTTGAGAAAAAAAATTCGTAACTAATGCACCATAATACATTCTGACGAAAAATAAAAATTATTATGAATACAAATAAAATAAAAGAAGCCTCCCGTGAATTACTACAAGCTATAAAGTAGATTTTAAAAACGTTTTATAGAATAAAAGCTCACTGCAGGACGTTGTAGAAATGCGTGTGTGCACCACGACAAAAGAGCCTCATTCACTTTACATTGGGGTTGTTTGCGTGGTGCAGACACGTAAATGTAACAAAGTTCGTGAGTCCACCACGCAATAAGATGTTAAGGAGTCGTGGTGGAGTCACGCATTCTGGTGAGATCAGGTTGGCTCTGAAACAAGAGAGAAAGGGTACTACAACATAAAACAGTAAGTCACAAGGTAAAGGACAAAGGCTTGAACTAAATAAATTAACTCAACATAAAGTGGACACCACATACTCCTTTACACCTCAGAGGTAAATGTACTTTTACTCCATTATTCTGTAATGGGCCAATTTGCATAATGAATACTTTTAATTTGGTACTTTAACCTTCCTGTTGTCCTGGGGTCATTTTTGACTCCAAAAGGAAATCTATTGCTGTCAAAAATAGGTTTTTAATTCATCAAATGGTCTGAAAATGATAGGGGTTGTTCAATGCTCTTAACGATTAAAATACATTTGAATTAATTTCATTGAATCATGGGTGTTTTATTGTATTTTATAACACCTTAAGCCCTCTGGGGTCAAAAATGACCCCGCAGGACAAAGTGGAGCAATGGGGCACATTTTTTCAGCATAATGCTGCAACAACTCCCTGCCTGCTCCTCGGGGTACACACACACACACACACACACACACACACACACACACACACACACACACACACACACACACACACACACACACACACACACACACACACTTTTGATGTATAGGATCAAGCAATTTTTAGATCAACAAAAATCATAAACAAAAAAGATAAACGAAAAACAAACAGGCCTTTTCTGGTTGCTGGGGCATTTCACCTTTTAGTCCCTCCCTAGTTACGGCACACTCACACACACATACACACACACACACACACACACACCTTTGATGTATTGGATCAATCAATTGTCAAGTCAAAAACAAACAGGCCTTTTCTCACAAATGTTGGGGCATTTCACATTTTATTCTGAGAGAGACAGGCAGCAAAATGAAGAGGCAGAAACATTTGACTGTGGAGGAGGTTCATGAGCCAATCTTTAACCGTGTTATGGAGGAAAAATCAACCGATGAGGAGGATTCAGGGTCAGAAGAGGAGGAAACTCATGAAGAGGTGATCGATGTAAGTTACAGACCAAATTCTTCCTCTGAAGAAGCCCCCACATCGCCCGCTTCTGAAATGGAGGAAAATGAATATGAAGAGGTAGAATCAGAAATGGAAGAAGTGTCAGAAGTGGAGGACCGCACTTATTTTGAGGAAGTGGAAGAATCCACTGATGAGGAAGAATCTGAGGAAGAGGACCCAGCTGAGATGGAAGAATATTTCCAATCTAAGAATGAAAAAATGATCTGGTCTTCCATCCCTCCCTGTGACGGACGTCGCATGGTAACAGCAGAGAAAGCAGAGAGAGAGACAAGCCGCCAGGGTCCAACCCTGTATGCAAGGTCTCGTATTGAGGACATAAAGTCCGCTTTTTATCTGTTTCTGCCCAAGGCTATCGAAGAGTCAGTGCTGAACATGACTAACAAGGAGGGGCAACGTGTTTATGGGAAAAAATGGAGAAAGATTAATCAAATGGACCTGCAGGCATACGTGGGTTTGTTGGTTCTAGCTGGAGTGTACCGATCCAGCAAAGAGGCTACAGCAAGTCTATGGAATGCAGAGTCTGGTAGGGCAATTTTCCGTGCCACCATGACACTTAAAATGTTTCATAAAATCTCCAGAGTCATAAGATTTGATGACAAAGACACAAGAAAAGATCGCCGGGCACGAGACAAACTTGCTCCAATTCGAGACGTTTGGGACACGTGGGTGTCTCTCCTGCCAATGATGTACAATACAGGCACTAATGTGACTGTCGATGAGCGCCTGGTCCCATTCAGAGGTCGCTGTCCATTCAAACTTGAGCAGGTCTCCCTTGAAAAAGAGATCAATGATCTCAATGGGATTTATCTGTATAAATAAAGGTTTGAAATGAAATGAAACAGTATATCCCAAGCAAACCAGGGAAATATGGGATAAAAATATGGGCAGCATGCGATGCCAGGTCAAGCTACGCATGGAATATGCAGATATACACTGGCAAACCTGCTGGTGGGACGTCAGAAAGAAATCAGGGCATGCGAGTTGTCCTGGACATGACAGAAGGCCTCCAGGGAAAAACGATAACCTGTGACAACTTCTTTACTTCACATGCCCTTGGCCTGGTGCTGCTGAAAAGAAAGCTGTTCATGGTGGGAACAGAAAGGAGAAATAAACCTGAGCTTCCCCCTGCACTGGTGTCAAAAGCGGACAGGGCTCATTTCTCATCAAAGTTTGCTTTCACCGAGACCCATGCTCTCTCTGGTGTCCTCTCTCCCCAAAACACAGAGAAATGCTCTTCTGATGAGCACTCTGCATCGGGATGCAGCTGTGAGCGACAGGGATGACAAAAAGCCCCAAATCATCGAAGATTACAATCACAACAAAGGGGGTGTCGATAACCTTGACAAGGTATTTCACATTTATTATTCATAATGTTAATACTATTATTTATGGAATGGATAATGCATTGAATTTGTGTGTAGGAAATAAACATACATTTCTGAATATGTTTTGGTTTGTTTATTTTGTTTCAAGGTTGCTAGTGTGTACACGTGCAAAAGAATGACAGCCCGTTGGCCCCTAGTTGTCTTCTTCAACATTCACGACGTGTCTGCATACAATTCCTTTGTCCTGTGGTCTGAGATCAACCCAGCCTGGAATCAGGGGAAGTGCAACAAGAGGAGGCTGTTCATGGAGGAGCTTGGACGACAACTTGTGATACCTCACATCCAGCGACGCAAGGTCAGCATTAAGCTTCATTTCTGTTGCTCTTCCTTCTGTAGTGTCCTCACAATTTGAACTTTTTGTATTTGCACTGTGATTTATTATAATAAAGTTTGACTTGACTTGACAGGTTCTTCCCCGCACGCCAGCCGCTGCCAGTTTGGTTATGGAGGTCCAGCAGTTCTGCTCCAGCTCTACCTCTGCAGCAGCTACCCGTCACCCAGCTCCCGCTCGCCCAGCTCCCGCTCGCCCAGCTCCCCCTCCTGACCCATCACCCAAAAGGAGCAGGTGCAAATTCTGCCCTCGCCAGATTGATGTCAAAACCAAGAAAATGTGCCAAAGATGCAATGCATACATCTGCAAAGATTACACCATTGTTACCTACCCTGCATGCAACTAAGGGCACATTAAATGTGTAACACAGAAATGCGTGAGGTTTCCACTTTAAATTCTTGAAATAACAGTCAAGCAAGACGGGGTCAAAAATGACCCCAGAGGGCACAAGGTGTGATTATGTGTTATAAATTATTCAAAAAGGGCATCCTTACTAAACGTTGACATATACCAGTCTCTGATAAGACAAATATTCACAATACAATATGGTCAAATTAATTCATTGTTTCACTTTTTTTTTTATCAGAAAATGGTAGAATTTCATATAAATTAGGGTCTATCGGCCCTAAATTACAAAACTGAGGGAAAAATGTGTGGTAATGGGTTGTACTGAAGTAGAACTAAAGGTGTAACACAAAATTGATTGACATTTTATACTTTATGCGTTAAATATCAGACAAGCCAGATGGGGTCATTTTGGACCCCAGAGGGCACAAGGTGCATAGTAATCGTATATTTTGTATACTAATACTTGTGTAATTATAATTGAGAAACATTTGTAACAGAGTATTCCTAAACCCTAACCCTAATCTAAGCATCACAATATATAAAATATGTAACCTTCATATCAAATTGTAAAAGAAACAACAGAATTATGAATATTTTAACACAGCATTTTTTCTAGCTGACATTTTAATTCATGCTCCTTTTGTTGTTATTGCTTTTTTAAATTATATTCACGGTTTGTATGTATTGCACTTTCGCCCTGGAGGCACTATATATCATTCCTGCTTTTTGCACAACAAGTGAGGAGAAGAATGACAATGAAGTTAAACAATAATATGTCATGTTGTGACAATAAATAAAGGGTTTTTATACCATAAAGCTCCTGGGAAGTGAGTGTTTAAAGGGTCTATTTAATGTAAAATACATCCAGCTGCTGTGTTCAGGCAGATATTTAATAGATATTCAGCTTGCAGGGTATGTGTGGCTGATGTTATGATCGCGAGGAGCAGATCTCACACTCGCTTGTTGCTGCCTGTCCTCGCTGCCTCTGATTGAGACAGATAAGGAGCTGGAGGTCCTGCGCTACGATAACAGGATTTCCAGTCAAGCCTGCTAAATTGCAAAACCTTGCAAGGCTGGACAGACCTGCCACGGGGGAGAGCTGCTGCTTATTCAAACTCATCATATTTTTCAGAAAGCCCTGATCTGAGCGTATGGAGAGGGGAGGTCGCCATCCTTTGCAGCACTCTTAGAGATTTGGTGCTGAAAATGCAGTAAAGATGCAATCTGAAACCAATCACATACCATTTGTGACAAATACAGGTTTAGCAAATAATTTGATTAGTTGTATTTTTTTAGCCTTTGGGATTAAATCTAATATGGTTCTTTGCTTGGGTCATACATCCAGTTGTTTTGCCTGTAAAAACACATAAAGGCCCAATGTTTTTGTAGATTTACGTGAGGCTTAAAGGTGGGGTAGGTAAGTTTGAGAAACCGGCTCGAGATACACTTTTTGTTATATTCCATGGAATGCTCTTAACATCCCGATAGCAATGAATATCTGAAGTGCTTTGACAATAAATCCATAAAAAAATGTCATCTGTGGAAGCCGTGGCGCTGTAGAAAGCACGACCAATCATCTGAGCCGGCCCGGCTAAAGTAACTGGATGGCCTACCTGCCTGTCAGCCTTCCATCTGGGCACAAACTTATCTCGTGCCCTCATTGGTCATGTGCGCGTTCGTGTGTGTTGGAGGAGGGGCTCTGTGAGGAAGTGGCAGATTTGTTCCGGCTGTGTATTTTCTAATTCTAGCGCACTCGAGCTGGTTTCTCCAAAATTACCTACCCCACCTTTATTCGATATTATTTTTGTTTTGTCATTTTACTGTATGTTTTCCCCCGAACCTTAGGTATCTCTTTCAGTCCGAATGCTGCTTCTTTGAGCTAAAATGTAAGATATGCTAGCTTGTCCACTTCGTTATAGTGACACAATTCAAATTGAACACACAGTCGAACAAAAGTTTGACTGTGTGACAACAAAATGTGTTTGGGAGAAAAACACATCAACTAATCATGTTTACTGCGACAGCATTAATGTGCTTTTAAATACCACTTCCCCAGTTGATCACTTAGACTAGGGTAATCATTTTTACAGCTTTTCTGAAATTGCATGTTTAAATATTCACATGAAGCATTACGTTATTAAATAAGTGCCAATTTGAATAAATCTCGAGAGCAGCTACCTGTACACAAGTTGAAGCCAGGATAAAATCCATGTTTTATTTTGTCAAAATTGTTAAATTAAAGCTTTTCACATAGTTTGTAATTTTTCTAAAATGTTATGTTAATGAGGAATTATCTTTAGCTTACATTGGTGAATGTAGACTAAATATACAGAAGCAAATAGAGTTATAAAAACACCTAAATGTTTATATTGGATGATTGTTATATGTATGTTTTTCAAATGTTTTGGAAGAAGATATTCTCAAAATCTCGGTGCCTGAAATTCAGTGTATCTGCTTTTCGATGTCTCGCTGTCATGGCGCCGCTTCAAAAATGTAATTACATGTTGGGTCTATAGTGAATATAGAGATAGTAAACACTGCTTGAAGTGTGATTGGTTTCTGACGCCTGGGGTTATTGTTGATAGTGAAGACAATATTTAGTTGTAAAGCACATCTAACTTTCTCATCTCATTCTTGCAAAATATCACCTGGACATAATTATATGTATATAACTACACGCAGAGCCCGCTGTTGCAAAGTAAATAAAGGATTCTACATAATCACTGTGGGGAGTGTAATTGAATCACAATGGGGTAATCATATATTACGGTACATCCGATAGTGTTGCTGTGGTGCTAACAGCATGAGAAATCCCCAGTCAATTAAAAATCAAAACCTACGCCGTAGATATCTACAGCTTGAAGGAGCCCTATTATTCTCATGTTCAGGTGTATATCAGTATGTAGTGTCTCTACTTTAAAGAGTCCTCTCCTGCTGATGTTCAGGTGTATATCAGTATGTAGTGTCTCTACTTTAAAGAGTCCTCTCCTGCTGATGTTCAGGTGTATATCAGTATGTAGTGTCTCTACTTTAAAGAGTCCTCTCCTGCTGATGTTCAGGTGTATATCAGTATGTAGTGTCTCTACTTTAAAGAGTCCTCTCCTGCTGATGTTCAGGTGTATATCAGTATGTAGTGTCTCTACTTTAAAGAGTCCTCTCCTGCTGATGTTCAGGTGTATATCAGTATGTAGTGTCTCTACGTTAAAGAGTCCTCTCCTGCTGATGTTCAGGTGTATATCAGTATGTAGTGTCTCTACTTTAAAGAGTCCTCTCCTGCTGATGTTCAGGTGTATATCAGTATGTAGTGTCTCCACTTTAAAGAGTCCTCTCCTGCTGATGTTCAGGTGTATATCAGTATGTAGTGTCTCTACTTTAAAGAGTCCTCTCCTGCTGATGTTCAGGTTCATATCAGTATGTAGTGTCTCTACTTTAAAGAGTCCTCTCCTGCTGATGTTCAGGTGTATATCAGTATGTAGTGTCTCTACTTTAAAGAGTCCTCTCCTGCTGATGTTCAGGTGTATATCAGTATGTAGTGTCTCTACTTTAAAGAGTCCTCTCCTGCTGATGTTAAGGTTCATATCAGTATGTAGTGTCTCTACTTTAAAGAGTCCTCTCCTGCTGATGTTCAGGTGTATATCAGTATGTAGTGTCTCTACTTTAAAGAGTCCTCTCCTGCTGATGTTCAGGTGTATATCACTATGTAGTGTCTCCACTTTAAAGAGTCCTCTCCTGCTGATGTTCAGGTGTATATCAGTATGTAGTGTCTCTACTTTAAAGAGTCCTCTCCTGCTGATGTTCAGGTTCATATCAGTATGTAGTGTCTCTACTTTAAAGAGTCCTCTCCTGCTGATGTTCAGGTGTATATCAGTATGTAGTGTCTCTACTTTAAAGAGTCCTCTCCTGCTGATGTTCAGGTGTATATCAGTATGTAGTGTCTCTACTTTAAAGAGTCCTCTCCTGCTGATGTTAAGGTTCATATCAGTATGTAGTGTCTCTACTTTAAAGAGTCCTCTCCTGCTGATGTTCAGGTGTATATCAGTATGTAGTGTCTCTACTTTAAAGAGTCCTCTCCTGCTGATGTTCAGGTTCATATCAGTATGTAGTGTCTCTACTTTAAAGAGTCCTCTCCTGCTGATGTTCAGGTTCATATCAGTATGTAGTGTCTCTACTGGGACATGTCTCCATGTTTTAATGTTCAAAAAGCTCTTTATTTTTCTCATACTGCCTGTGCTGCAGCACCTCTTTTCACCCTCTGTCTGAAACCAGAGCCCAGTCTGCACTTATTGGTTAGCTGGCTCTGCTGTGATTAGTCAACCAATTAGAGATGTCCCGCCCCTTAGCCTATCACGTACAATGTGTTGGAGCGCTAGCCAAGAGAAGCGCTCGTGTTACATAGTGATTTCACTATTTAACATACAAGTTGTCCAATTGCGGCCTCTCAGGCAGGGGATAACTTTGGGATGTTAGTCTTTGCAGACCATTTACATGCACAAAAACCTATATTACACCCCAAAAGCATAATAGAGCCCCTTTAAAGAAACATGCTTTTTCATTATTTTGTCAGAATTAAGAATCTAGTCCAACCCAACAGGGTATGTCCCTGCGATGGATCCAATGATTATCACACAGGGATGTGTATACTCTCCTAACAGTGCTGCTGTATAATGAGATGCGAGGTGCTTCTCTGTAAGGTCAGTTTTAAAGTTTCTCATTGAAACGTTTTCTGCAGGCAACTTCGCGACAGTCAGGCAAGAGAGGTCAAGTGAAACGTGCATTTGAAAAAAGAACTAAGCAAAGGCTAATTGGACGGTCCCGATTGATGGCATGCACTTTAACCATGAGAAATAATTGCTTGTCACTTCTCAATTGATAAATGAAAGGCTTCAGAGAAAAATAATTTTTATTCCGTCTCTCTTTACTGATTATAAAGTGGATGCGATATTTAATAGGGCTGTGAAAAGAAAGGGCAATAATTATAATTTTAAACTTTCTTTTGAAGTGCTTAATGTGACAGACCAAACAATGAATGATTGATTTGGTTTCTAGACTTGATTGTGCAGAATATAAAGGACATCTCCTTTCATGAATCAGAATCATGATCAGAAATACTTCATTCGGCCACAGCAAGGAAATACACATTAGTCAAAAGTGAATTGATCGTATTGCTTCAGCTCTTTCCCCATTCACCAGTCTTTAAACACCGCCAGAGCCCATACTGTGTTCCTGTTAGTGTTTACTTCCTGTCTGTCTTCTTCTGCTGTTCCCTTTAGTGTTTACTTCCTGACTGTCTTCTTCTGCTGTTCTCTTTAGTGTTTACTTCCTGTCTGTCTTCTTCTGCCACTCCTTTAGTGTTTACTTCCTGTCTGTCTTCTTCTGCTGTTCCCTTTCGTGTTTACTTCCTGTCTGTCTTCTTCTGCCGTTCCCTCAAGTGTTTACTTCCTGTCTGTCTTCTTCTGCTGTTCCCTTTAGTGTTTACTTCCTGTCTGTCTTCTTCTGCTGTTCCCTTTAGTGTTTACTTCCTGTCTGTATTCTTCTGCTGTTCCCTTTAGTGTTAACTTGTCTTTTATCCTCTGTCCTTCTCTTGTTCTTATTTTTTACTTTAATGGGGACAGTTTAGCCCTCATGAATCCAAATGTTCCTGCCCTCCACAAACATACAAATAAATATTCAAAAGTATTTCACTGTGTTATCTGAGGGAGAAAACTATTGTTTGTTGTCCACAGCTGACTGAATTGACCAGACTATCTCCTGAAGATTGATATGACCGCACATAGTCCATTGATCCTCCTTAGCAACGGTCAGTTCTGCTTTGCAACGGTCTGTTAGAGAAAACAACAACAACTGGTATGTCCAAATTGTCCAAATCAAGTATTAAAGTAAGCCGTGTAATAAGAAATATATATGGCACAACGTCATTTTTACAACAGTTTTGCATCAAGAGACATTTTAGTCTTCCAAATATTTTATTATTATTATAAGATGTGATTCTAAACACACAAAGGAAGTTCAAAGTGTTAAAGGGCAAGAGTTCATTTTAGACCAAACATTTTTATTTTCCAGCAGTTGCAGAAAGTGGCCTTCAAAGACGAAGCTGAATCCTCGCCTCCTGGTTAGCCTTGAGCTGCCAGAGGCGTCGCTTTCTGCTTTCTGCTTTCTGCTCCTGTTTACAACGATAAAGCAGGTGATGTATATTAAATGACATGGGTCTTCATAAGTGTCACAGTGGTCTGATGAAGAATAATATCTTACCTCCATACACCAGCTGTGGCTTTCTCTTTTATGGCTGCAGGGATACTCTGCGATGTTCAGGGAGCTGGAGTAAAAACCAATAGATTCCACATTAAAAAATACAAAAAATGACTGCGCAGTGTTTTGGGTCAAGGCAAGTTCAAACAGGAAGGCCTGGGCGTATTTATCCGAGCAAAAATATTAACTGTAAGGTCTTTCAGGGATTTAAAATAACATTCAGTTGAGATCTGAGTGGACTTAAGAAGTTATTAAATGTAGCCTGATGGAATAATAATACTGTTATTAAAGCTCTGGGAGGTAACTTTAAAAACAAACTGCTAAAGTAAGCTAGATGTTCTTAATTACAAAACACACCCCGATGTAAACTACTTTTTTCCAATGAAAGCAGCACTAAGTGAAGAAAGTCTTGAAGTCTTTTGAATTGGTTTGCAACATTGACCTTCCCTTAAGGTAGTGGTTCTCAAAGTGGGAGGCGCTCCCCCCCTGGGGGGCGCAGAGGCATGCCAGGGGGGGCGCGAGAGACCAGGAGGAAAAATGGTTATTAAAAAAATATATATATATATATCATAATTTGAAAAATGATTGATTCAAAAATAATATGATACAGTACTATTACATCTGGGTCTCTGTGTTTCATTAAAGCTCGGCTGTGTGTGTGTGTGTGGAACAGTGGCGGCGCTAGGGGGTGGCTACTTGGGCTCAAGCCCCGGATGTTTTCTGAAAAGCCCCGGATGTTTCACTTAAAAAAAAAAAAACGTCTCGGGAGTAATGTGCAGTACCGGAGTCCACCAGAGAGGCAGCCACTGTGGGACATTAGCCTGTGTACTGCGTAGCCTGCCCTGAAGAAGAAGTGATCCTTCCTAGTGCCTGACGAGTTTTAAGCTAATAGCCTATACAGTTATGGATATTAGAAAGTTATTTTCATCGAAGCAGGCGCCACAAGCTGCAGCAGCAGCAGTATCAGCAGCTGACAACAATGTCATCACCAGCAGTCAAGAAATGGATGATGTTTCAGGTTTGTTAATCTAATGGTGATATCTGCACTCTGGCTGACTGAGTAAGAAGTGAAAAAGAGTGATGTAACGTTAATGTTATAGCTAGTAAACATGGAGTAACCACACTAAGTATACCCTTATATGTTAGTATGTATACAGAACATGACTAAAAATTATCCTAAGATATAACGTTAACCCTTCATACCTCAGTCTACTTTTAAGACACTAAAATAACGTATTCCAATTTTTATCTTGTTTTCACGCGTGGAATTATACCGGCTCTCGTTTCAGTACACATAACAACAGAACTGACAGGCAACCCTCTGAATCAGACTCCGATTGGCTGTGACTGCATCCACTCAGAGTGTCCGATTCAGAAACGTGACTCTTACACTCTTTACGTCACAAACAAAGATGGTGGATGAGAATACATCTATAAAACGATAAGCAATGCGCCAGAATCAAGGTGAGACTATCCTCATCCTTTAAAACTCTACGCACATTCGTTTCACCTTAATAAGTAAACGACTGTTTGAGTGAGTTAAGGCATTAGTTTGCTTCATTAAAGGGTGTTAATGAGTGTTCTCCAGTGCCTTTTGTCCACTTTAAGGTGTTACTAAGGTAGGGTTAATGTTGCTCTCAAAGTGCACCAGATTGATGCTTTCAACTTCAATATTTAAAAAAAAAATCCCCCTCCCCCCCCAACCCAACGACTCCTGGGCTAAGCCCCGGATCTCCTACAATCCTAAATCCGCCACTGGTGTGGAACGAGCCATTTTGTGAGAGAGAGAGAGAGAGAGAGAGAGAGAGAGAGAGAGAGAGAGCGAGCACCGGAGATCGTTGTTGTTAGCTTCTGGTGCTAGCGAGCTACGCTAACGGATATAAGGAGTTTTTTCAACAACAAAGTGGAGGAGAGTCCTCTCCTGTCAGACTGAGAGACTCAGTGAACTAAAGGACTCTCTCAATGTTATCTCAGTGGGTCTCAAACATTTTGGTTACCATTAATGTAAACAATTATTTCCGAGGGACACGTTTTGATCGTTATAGTTATAAAAAAATAAGAGAATAAATGAAAAACAGGTATGAAATACTATATAGACCCTCCAGAAAAACGCGATTCTGCGATCGCAGAATTTACCGCATAATCAGCAAAATGGCGCAGATTTTTAAAAGGCCGCATAATCCCCGCATTTTTCCACACAAAGTAAAAAAAAAGAAAAAGTTAACTCGTCTTGACGTGAAGTGATGATGATGATGACGCGACGTCATCAGCTCGCGCATCACAGAAGGTAAACAACACCGTAGAGTGAACGTGTGGAGCTCACACGAGAGAGAAAACACCAAGATGAAAAAATCGAATCCATCTAATTTACCGACGAACATTTCTGCTAAAGACCGGGCAAAGCAGTTCCCCGATGTCTTGCACGAAAGTGGGGGGAAACTATTCTGCACCCCGTGCAACTGTGTGTTGGAGCATAAGAGAACATCGACGGTGACGACCCACTTTGATTCATTCAAACATTCGAAAATGCTTTCTGCTGCTGCGGACAAGAAAGCCAAACAACTCACGTTCACCGAGGCATCAACCTCCAAAACTTTTTCGAGGGCTACAAGAAACGAGGTGAGAAGCCTACAAGATTGAAGCTGGTCAGATAACGAGTAAATGAAAACAGAATGAGGTGGAGAAGTGTGTGTGTGTGTGTGAGAGAGAGTGTGATTAAAATAGCCCAATTGCTTTTACAATAAATAAACATTTAATGTGTTTAATTAAATAGTAAAGGGGTTTAACGTTAGTGGCAGGTTGTGTGTGAGAGAGAATAAATAAATAAGACAGCCCAATATTTATTTTTTCCGCATATTTTGCATATTTTGCAACTTCCCGCAATTTCACCGCATAAAATCACATAAAACCCTGCATGTTTGATCGCATAATCAAGGATTTTAGCCCGCATAATCAAGGATTTTAGCCCGCATAATCAAGGATTTTTGCCCGCGTTTTTCTGGAGGGTCTAACTATATGACAGTAAAACAAGAATAAAGTTTAAAAGGGTGATTTGTAAAATATCCATAAAGAAAAAGTAAATCTGTTTACAGTTCTGTTTCAAATGGGTGTTGAGAGATGTATCCATAGATCTCTTCATTTTGCTCTCAAAGTGCACCAGATTGATGCTTTTAACTTCAATATTTAAAAATAAATCTTCCCGGGGGAGCATCCCCCCGGACCCCCCTATGTGAGGTCCACACACCACTTATAAAAATATCACTTGACCCCTGCTTACACCTATATGCCGTGAGCTGATTATCGAGCCTTCATTGTGACAGTCGTGGGTACGTTGTGTATATGCGTGTGGGGAGTGTTGCAGTAGAACATTCAACTGTAGCGCCCGGTACATTCATGGGAAACCCTAAATGTTTGAGCACCCTCTATGAAATTTCAAGCTACCCCACAGCACCCCCAAAAGAAATCTCTGGCGCCGCCACTGAGCCTGACTATTTGTGTTGGGGGGGCCCGACTTGTTTTTTTCTCCAATGGGGGGGGCCTGACAGAAAAAGTTTGAGAACCACTGCCTTAAGGCCTTCCTCCCAAAGACTTTCCCAAAATTATCCTTATGGACGTAAACAATGAACAGCTATTGTTAGCTCTCAAAGCTGTCAAGCTAGCAGCTGTGGAAGACTTGAGATTGCTTTAAGAGGAAGACTTGAGATTTTTCAAAGATGTTTTTCCTTGCATGGCCTCAGATCTACTTCATATAGTAAACAAATCTCTTCACTCAGGTATTTTTCCACAGGCCCTGAAAACTGCAGTCATTAAACCGCTCTTAAAAAAGAATAATCTAGATGCTTCAGTAATGAACAATTACAGGCCCATATCAAACCTCCCATTTCTAGGTAAAATCATTGAAAAAGTTGTTTTTCAACAGTTGAGTAATTTCTTGCATTGAAATAGTTGTTTCGAAGTGTTCCAGTCAGGCTTTCGTCCAAACCACAGCACTGAGACTGCTCTTGTAAAGGTCTTCAATGACATCCACTTAAACACAGACAGTGGCAGAACTTCAGTGTTAGTATTATTAGATCTCAGTGCTGCGTTTGACACTGTTGACCACAGCATATTACTAGACCGACTGGAGAACTGGGTGGGACTTTCGGAAACAGTTCTAAATTGGTTTGAATCCTACTTAAAGGACAGAAACAACTTTGTTTCTACAGTATAGGTAAATACACATCTGAGTTGACAAATATGACATGTGGGGTACCTCAAGGCTCCATCTTGGGGCCTCTTCTCTTTAACGTCTACATGCTACCACTGGCTCAGATAATGAAGAACAACAAAATAAGTTACCATAGCTATGCAGATGACACACAAATTTACATAACCATTTCACCAGGAGACTATGCTCCAATTCAAACACTGAGTAAGTGCATTGAACAAATCAATGACTTGATGTGTCAGAACTTTCTCCAATTAAACAAAGATAAAACTGAGGTAATGGTTTTTGGAGCCAAGGCACAACGTTTAAAAGTTAGCGCTGAGCTTCAGTCTGCAATGTTCAAAACAACAGATAAAGCCAGAAATCTAGGTGTAGTCATGGACTCTGACCTGAGTTTCAACAGTCACATTAAAACAGTTACTAAATCAGCCTACTATCACCTAAAGAACATATCTAGGATTAAAAGACTAATGTCACAGCAGGATTTGGAAAAACTTGTCCATGCTTTTATCTTCAGTAGACTGGACTACTGCAATGGTGTCTTTACAGGTCTCACTAAAAAATCTATTAGAAAGCTGCAGCTGATTCAGAACGCCGCTGCTCGAGTCCTCACTAACACTAAGAAAGTGGATCACATCACTCCTGTTCTGAAGTCTTTACACTGGCTTCCTGTGTGTCAAAGAATAGATTTCAAAATACTGCTGCTGGTTTATAAAGCACTGAATGGTTTAGGCCAAAAATACATTTCTGACCTCCTGCTAAATGATGAACCATCCAGATCTCTCAGGTCTTCAGGGACTGGTCAGCTTTCTGTCCCCAGAGTCAGAACTAAACATGGAGAAGCAGCGTTCAGTTATTATGCTCCAAATATCTGGAACAAACTCCCAGAAACCTGCAGGTCCGCTGCAACTCTGACTACTTTTAAATCCAGGCTGAAGACTTTTCTTTTTGTCGCTGCTTTTAATTGAACTATTCATATCTTAGACTGCACTGTAACTTTTATCCATGTATTTTTTTCTTTTAATGTTTATTTTATTAGCTTTTCTTTTTAATGACTGATTTTAAATGCCATGTTCTTAATGTTTTTCATTTTTTGTAAAGCACTTTGAATTGCCTTGTGTTGAAAAGTGCTATATAAATAAACTTTCCTTGCCTTAAAGGTCACCTATTATGCAAAATCCACTTGTTCATGTCTCTTCTACATCAACATGTGTCCCCTCTTCTTCATGTCTCTTCTACATCAACATGTGTCCCCTCTTCTTCATGTCTCTTCTACATCAACATGTGTCCCCTCTTCTTCATGTCTCTTCTACATCAACATGTGTCCCCTCTTCTTCATGTCTCTTTTACATCAGCATGTGTCCCCTCTTCTTCATGTCTCTTCTACATCAACATGTGTCCCCTCTTCTTCATGTCTCTTCTACATCAACATGTGTCCCCTCTGTGGAAAGAGACTCTGGAAGTTTCAGGAACAAAGATTCTCTCTCTTTTTGTCCTGATCCATTTATATAAAAACCTGTCTGAAAATGAGCTGATCAGATTTTGGCCACTTTGTGATGTCATAACGATTTTTTGGCTTGTGTAACCATTAGTCAATCAGCAACCAAGGTAACCCCCCCCCTCCCACCTTATCACCTGACTCTCCTCCTAGAGCACCATTGTGTTATTTTTAACCAAATCTCTCTCAGAGGGGCGTGGGGAGGGGCTCCTTATTTTCATCTAAAGTAACAGACAGAGAATCAGCACTTTTAAAACAGGGCTGAAACAGAGGGGATTATGGGATGCTGCAATGATCTGTTTGGTGTTTGGAGCCAATCACTTCAGAGACATGTTTTGTATATATCTGAGACCTAAAATATATTGATGAAAAACAGTATAATAGGGGACCTT
Organism: Pogonophryne albipinna; assembly: GCA_028583405.1. Lineage (NCBI taxonomy): Eukaryota > Metazoa > Chordata > Actinopteri > Perciformes > Artedidraconidae > Pogonophryne > Pogonophryne albipinna. The sequence goes on from CM053243.1 coordinate 8,110,002, forward strand.
TAACACACAACGAGTATAGGTGGTATTATCAAAGTTATGCAACAGCCACAGATACTGTTTCCTTTTTAAGTATTCTCTAAAATGCACTTGCCACTATAGATTTATTTACATCCCCACATTAACACTTGTATGCATAAACTTGTCGATCTTAATTTTTTGTACTGTCTTTTAAGAGTATTTTTCTCCTGTGTCACTAATGTTTTTACTTCCTTTCTTTGTGTCTTTTTTTGGTTTTCATGGCCTTAGTAGTATCACCTGTTCCCCATTAGCCCTCGAACCACCTGCACTGCATCCCCTTATTAGTTCAGCTTAGTATTTAAGTCCTAGTTTACTGTTACATTTACTGTTTTTTCGTGCCTGGCTAACACAAAACTGATAAGATTTTCTGTGAAAAGTTGTTATTCCATGCAGTCTTAAGGTCTCCCCTGGCTCCGCTTCATGTGACAGAGAATAGTATTTGCATTGTGTGAATGGTAGAGCCTCCTAATATAACTTTGCAGTAAAAAGCATTTCTAAATTGATTCCTCTGTGTTAAACAGAAGCTAAAGGATGCTTAAGTAGTTACACTGCAATCCTCTTCAGTAAATGCGGTGCTGGGGAAATCAAAACAGTATTTATATGCAAAGTGTGGAGCTGCAAATGTCTCTCCACTTAGGTGCCTTTTTACATACCTTAGGTGGGTTCTTTAAGCAATAGCTCAGGACAGGCCGTGGTATATGCCCATTATATCACAGTTAAGGGGCGTGGTTCGGCCCGACGCGAAGAGGAGGGTCGACAACCCCCTTAGCTGTGATATAATGAGCATATATCACGGCCTGAAGTGAGCTATTGCTTTTATAAAACGGTTACCAAGTGTGGCAATATGAAAGAAAAATACACACTCTAATTTAAATAGTTTTTATTAGTAAATAATGATGTTCAAAATAAATTGTCCCTCCGTTGCCTTCTGCACGAAACATAGTGCGAGGTGGTTGCTATGCAACAACACTAACAGCTAGCGAACATATTAGACAGAGAGCGTTGATCCATTATTTGGCTATTTATTTACATTCATTTGTATGTTGCCGTTTATTGTGCACCCACTGAAAAACTGTCCAGCATCAGTAGCATGGCTTACGTGGTTACTTGTATAGGTTGAGGCAGAGCCATATAATAGAAGAGTTACGACATCTCCGTTCACTCCAATGGACCACTTTTTTACAGCAATGGCGGATCGTGGAGCCTCTCAATCGTTCCCCGGAAGTTAGCGCCAAGGCTAGCAGAGCTATAGAGTTGCAGCATAATAGACCGTTCGTGACGGACTTTTAAAGGTAATAAGTGTTACGTTCCCAATTGGCTAGGGGAACAAAAGGGAAACGACATGACCAGAGTAGAATTGGTATGTGTTACAAGCGGTTTATTTGTAACTGCAAATGAGTAAAATGATACACAAAACAGCTTGTCCCAACAACGGGTCAAACTGTTACTATCTAACAAAAGGGTCTCCAAAAGAGAGTTGCCCAGTACTATACAAAAAGGAAAGAAAATACCTCACTTCTAAAGTGGAACAAAACAATACCAAACGAGACTGTGTGAGAACACAGCTCGTGCTGATCAACCGGTGCTAATCACCGGGGTCTAAGCAATATATATACACAAATACTGGTCTACAGGTACTAATCACCTGGATCTAAGTACTATACACACAAATGCTGGTCTACAGGTGCTAGTCACCTGGATCTAAGCAATATACACAGAAATGCTAAACACAGAACTACTACAACACACTGCTACTCAGTGTAGCTAACACAGAGACCCTACTGAACACACTGCTAGGCAGTCTAACGAATCACAGAGTATGCAGTCTAACGAATCACAGAGTATGCAGTCTAACGAATCACAGAGTATGGCGGTAGTATAGCGAGAGGCTTGAGGCGTCTGTCCCCTAATACAGAGCCTCCCGAATGATGTCCGTGCCTGGCCTTTATACTCCTCCCCCGGATGACGTGGCAGAAGCGGGCGGGGTTTGGGTGACGTCCGTCCAATCACCGCGGATGTTGCGAGGTCGGGACGGCCAATGACAGCAGAGGAACTGCACAGCTAATTTACATATGCACACACACACAGAATTAATAGCAGGAAAACAGCGGCTGTAACAAAGAAGTTTAAAGATTTATATTGCGGATATTATCAGTACATGTGATTCAAATTAACATGTGTATTAAAGGATGTCAGTGGATTATCCCTAAATTAGAAGATTTAGGGAACGTTTACAGATAACAGATCAAGCTAGGATACCGAATCAAGTTAGCAGCACACGTTGAACAGCCTTTTAATTGTAAATTCCGTTCTCTTAATGTCATTTCGTCCAACGTTGTTGAATTAGAGAAGAGGGGCTTCTAAACGGGATTGTATGCGGGAGTGGAGGGAGTTAAATATTAGATAAATATAACTTTGGTGCGTGTAAGAGTGAGTGTTTTTAGCAGAGCCATATTGTGTCCTTGCATGGGCGTAAGAAGCATCCTGAATGTGGGGGGGACATTTTTAATGGGGGGTGTGGGGGTCCCCCACCACGAAAAAAAAATAGATTTCCTGTATTCTGGTGCATTTGGTTTGATACTTTTATGTGGCTATACCATAGACTGTATATATAAATGGACGTAGTGTCCGTGACGTCACCCATAGGATTCTGCAGAGTTGCCGTGAAGCCCTTAGTAGGCGGAGTCGGCCACTAACGGCTCGACTGTGACGTCAGAGTCTAATCCCGCCTGCTCCAAATAAGGGCAAAGAGGCGGAGCCAAGGCGGGACCTGCTGCCTCCGAACTGGAAGTAAACAGAGCTAGCTCAGGCTAAGAAGCTAAGCTAACATGAAATACATGCATACCAAGTTACTGCTGACAGTGTAGTTCCCCTATATAAACGTTACATTCATAATCAAATGAGACAATCTGCAAGAGAATTAGCTATGTTTTGTTATTCTTAATGCTTGTCATTCACACGTTGAGAAAAGACGGACTCCACCGCCCGGACCTAACGGAGCCGCAGTGGGCTAGCTCCGGGACGGCGGCTGGAGCTAGCCCCCTGCGGCTCCGTTAGCTCCGGCGGCCACCACTGGGATAATTGGGTCCCCTAATAACATTTGCTCCCGTTTAGCATTATGGGCGTCATAGCCATAGACTATAAAAGTCTTACCCAAGGCTGAATCATAAACTAAAATGTATATGTATGCATAAAGGGTTACGTCCTTAGCTGGCTAATAAGTAACAAGCTAAGCTACCAAGCACACAAACACCTGCGAACGGGGTTAACATGTATAATATTATCATAGACTTCTTGGAAGTTCTGTTAGTACATTCAAGCGCACAGCACGACATTTTAATTGTCTGGTATTTGTAACAATATTCCCTAAAAGGCACAATCACCACGAACACGGCTAAAGCTAAAGGGTCAAGTACAGTACTATGACTAACTAACGTTGTAGCCTCTATGGTTGTAGCCTAGCAGAGTGGACAATTTGCTGTTAGCTGACAGTGAGGCATGTACGTGTCCATCAAAGTGACCACGCCCTAATTTATGCAAAAACTTTAAGACCTAATATAAATAAAAGGGTCGTGTTAGAAAACAATTCACTCACAGATTCATAATCATGAAGGTGGAATCTAACTATATCGATAATAATATTTATTGCATCCATGGGTAGAAACATGTTTTTTTCTGCTGTAAAGTTGGGCATTTTAACATGGGGGTCTATGGAAATTGCTCCTTTCTGCAGCCAGTCCCTAGCGGCCCATGTATGAACTGCAGTGTGTGGCACTTCCGTATTGGCGTCCCGGCTGTTCCCCAGAGTTTTCCGCTTGGGCTATACTAGCATGAGGAAAATGATGGGTACATTTTGTAATTTCATCCAATAGTAAAGAAAGGAAACATATTTGATTATTAATTCAGAGCCGTCTTTGAATTAATAAAAAGCAGTTTAAATGCCCATTTTTTGTACATTTATATACAACAATAAATATTTGTGAGTGCATTGAGAGATATTGTTGTGGAGAGTCATTTATATATAAATCGCAAAATACATTTGTGAATCCTTCTGTGAGCATTTATTAATATTGAGACTGATCTGACTCCATACAGATGTTAAGTTCACCTAGGAATGGTATCATTGACTTAAATGTTCAAATAAATGTTGCTCTTCCGTCTATATTGGTCACATGATGCCCCTTCACTGAAATGCTTCCTGTTCAATATCCCCACTGATTTCCTTAACATTCTGGGATGAGAGTCCACATCACAATTTACTCTAAACTGCCATTTCCCTTTCATCACTCACCTCAGCAACGGACCTCTCTCCACTGTCCCTGTGTTCTGCCTCTGACTCACTCTCAAGCGCCTAGATGTCAAGAGAGGTGGTGAAGTGATCATTATTGATTGAGCAGTATACTCTTTCACATTGAATCATAACAAGTCATACTGAATGTAAATACAACTGACTCTAAAGTAAGTCCCAGTCTGTGACATTGGACATTTTGAAGACTCAAAGTCCCAAGCAGTAGTTAGAATATTAGCTAGTCTATGTAATGTGCACAGAAAATAAATAGTTAACTGAATACTGGGATGGAAATTGCCTATAAGCACTCAGTAAAACATAAACACACACAAAAAGCTTCTGAATGATAAGAAGATACATATCGGGTTATTCATGTTCCCTGTTTACATGATAAATACTAGTAACCTGCCATTTCGATGCCTTTTCTCATCTAAACTATTCAGTATTTGTATCTCTATCATGACATAAAGACGAAACTCCTCTCCTTACCTCCGCTATCGGCATCGTTTCATACAACAGATCTGAGCTGTCCAACTATGACAACACTCCTTGAACATGCGCGCGCTATGGGAGAATCTGCCTTGGTACAAAGTAATAGTGAAAACATGGTACGGCGTTTCATTGATTTGGGCATTCTCTCAATAAGCAAGTGGAATGGATTTGATAGTGAAGCACTGACACAGCACTCTACAAAGTGCGGCGAGTGGATAGACCGATTCACGGACTTTCCACATGGTAAAAGTGGGGGGGTCTAAACTAATCATTTCAAAAAGTGGGGGGGACTTGTCCCACCCTCATATAATGGCTGCGACGCCCATGTGTCCTTGTGATTATGTTGATTATTACCTGTCTGTATAATGTTGCAGCTCAGCTGATTTTGGATTGATGGCAAAGGGAGAGGGACTTAAGTGAGAGTGAAAACACAAGCAAGTTTAATACTACTGTTTTATATAAGTAAGCATACTAAACATGTATTCTATCACTGTATTATATAAGTAATCTTGTTAGTAACCTACTGTATGGCAGGTGGAGGGGCAGTGATGTTACAGGTGGAGGAGCAAAACTGCAAGACTGCAAACTCACAAGACAGAGAAATCAAAGTTTGTTCTCCAGAGAAGAGGTTGATTTCACTTCAATTTTTTATTTCATATTTTCTAAAGATGTGGAAATGGCAAAAAAAAAAACTTGAGAGCTGTAACCAAGACAACTGTAACAACATGAGTAGAGAGCCACCAAGGTTTTTCAAGTCCCTCTCTTACTCCATTTTGCCAACCCAAACTTCCAGGTACATGACGGGACACCTTGCTTGTTTTTGTTGTTTGCGCTCCTCTGGCTGGGTGCTGGCAGGTGGAGGGCAGTGATCCCTTCCCTTCTTCCCTCAATCTTTGAGACTAATGTAAGTAGAAGACATGGCACTGTAAATGTTCGAACATTTAAAATATTATACCACTTAAAAATAAGAAATATTACTTTTGTTACTAAGAGTTCATACTTATTATACCTGTGTCACCTTTCACACTATCGCTGTGATCATGAGCTATGGGCTTTGTAGTGGTGCAGGGGCCCTTCTCTTTTTGACAACAGGGCGATGCACGAAGATGGTGGGTATAGCCTCTGCTCTCAGCCTAGTCTTGCCCTTTTTTGTCTTGACAAACTGGTCTGCATCAAAATGTGCCTGCGGAGTGACTTGAGGTTACTTCACACACAGAACAACTCAGTTTTGTCTGCCCACATACATATTCCATAGTGGTTGAATACACAGTATTAGGAAACACTTTATACTTACTGGACATGTTATACTCATTACATACTGTATATAAAATATGACCAAGAATGTGAGACAACTTTATAGAAATTCATATCACATCTGTTACTGATGCCATTTGTCATACTTTGTTAAACTCACAAATAATAAAGTTCCATAACTTCAGTTGGGAACAGAGACCACACCTTATCTCCCCAAGGCAATTTCCCATCCAATAGGTGTGCTATATAGGTGTGTATAAGCCTTTCTCCTGTCTGTTACTCCCTCTTTCAGCACAAGAACCAGAGGGGGATTCAATGGAGCCTGAATACCTGCACTGAGACCCTCACCCTGCACCCTGAGTCTCAACTCTCAGTGTTTTTCAAGCCTTTCCCTGTTTTTTTGTATTAAACAAAACATTAAGCTTTCCCAATGGTGTGGTTTTCGTTTTGTGAAAAAGTGCAAATGCAGTGTTTGTATATAAATCACATATTTTTTTGCTGTTGGTCGTGAAATTGCTCCTGCTTCCTCCGCTCTGTGTCAGTGGGGAAGCACTCCTTTCTCGGAGCGATTGGAGCATCCCCAGGCAGCACAGCAAACCATGGTGGCGACTAGGAGGCAGCACAGCAAACCAGGACAACACGGAGGAAAAGGCACAGACAAACTGCATGATATGCTATTCAATGTTTATTGAATTCCATGTATTTGCAATGGATGTTCCTAAAACAACACATTTAACATCATCATCATGCTGCTGCTGCTGCTAGTCCTTTGATAGTCACCTGTCGGTCTCCTGTCCTTTCTGAAAGCCATAAAGATGACATTAGTCATTTAGATAACTTGTGTCCTCAATTACCATGGGATTACTGAATCTACCATGAATTTAAGAAAATGGTAGACATTAATCTAATCTGAATTTTAAAGCATTACTTTAGATCCCCTCCCGCTAAATATATCAATAAACATTAGAAAGTGATGCTCCTGACTACCATACAAGTTTAAGAAGATAATATTGGTTTTAAAGAATTCAAAGCTATAAATAAACAGCAACAGGCTCTTTAACCAAGGCACTGTTAGCCTAACATGTAAACTAGTTGTTCACACTAATCCTAATATTATCACTTAATATTAGCAAATTCTATTTTATTTTTTAAAACATATTGATGTAAATACATACACATATCGATTTGTTGTATAAATATTGCAAATCAAAACCTTTATTCACTAATAATTACCAACAATCGTAGTTCTATCTCCTGTTATCAATGCATTCACATTGCCCGCCATGAACCTCCGGGGAACGATCCTCGTCTACATGAACCACCTGACGATAACCGTTTTTGGACTTCCGTTGTCGTAACTCTTCTATTATATGGCTCTGGGTTGAGGTTGTTCTAGGCTGTTGCTTGGCGTGGCGAGAATATTGCTCCACTTTCTCCGATCCCCGAGATTTGGCTTCCAGTAGCTCTGGAGAGAGCTTTCGCACCTGTGGCCACTGACGGTCATAATGTCTCTGCTTTGTTTCAAGACCCGCATCAGAAAGCTTTTGAATGGTGGTACTTTTCCAGTTGGTCAACCTGCTCTTCACGTAGCTCTGCATGTCGTCGTGAAGGTGCTTTTTTTTTCTGGAGATAGGCACTCCTCAATCCACTCCTCCATAGTAAGACCACCCGGAGGTCGAAGTTAATCTTAAATGTTTCCATCTTATGCTTTGTAAGTTTGTTTCGTAACGGAAGAAATGTAAATATATTTTTAAAACTGACAAGTCAAATCAAGCAATCTGATTGGTCGATAGTGTTTTTGCCGACCTCTTTGATTACAGATTTGAAAACATCGTTGCTTGCTTTAAAAGTAGCACAATTCATTATGTCAAACCTTGGAAAGTATCTAGATATCCCTGCCCTAATGCCAAAGGAACTGCACACTGAATATGTTTTGCCGTTTAATGTCTATGTCTGGACCGCTGCGTAAAAAGGAGGGTTTCTGCCCCGTTACTTCTCCGCTGCTTTCTTGTTCCAGTTTACCGTTTTTCTCAGAAGCGGAGAGATACTGACTTGTTGTGAAAAGTAATTTACAATTCTACCCGTGGTATACGCTCAGTATATCACGGCTAAGAACCAATCAGATTGCTTGATTTGACTTGTCCGTTTTATAATAGAAATTATATCCTCTGAATATACAGTCTACTTCCTGATGACTCCAATTAGAGTCCTAATACACGGTTTCTGATAACAAAACCGATTTCTCGTATTAAATGGTGAATTATTTCGAAATACTGTGCATTTTTGCACCTGTTGGTCTGAGGTCACTTTTTGATCCTATAATCTGAAGTTATTCTATATGGAATGCCATTTAAGCCAAAATTAAATAAATACATAAATAATTAAATAAATACATATATATATATAAATATGCCTATGAAATACATTCTGAAATAAATATATGAGGCAATCAATATGTATACATGTACATTTAAATACACATTTATTTATTTCAAGAGACTTGTATTTCATAATCCATCCATCCATCTTCTCCCACTTATCCGTGGTCGGGTCGCGGGGGTAGCAGTTCCAGCAGAGAGCCCCAAACGTCCCTTTCCCTGGCCACATCAACCAGCTCTGACTGGGGGATCCCAAGGCGCCCCCAGGCCAGCGAAGAGATATAATCCCTCCACCTGGTCCTAGGTCTACCCCTTGATCTCTTCCCAGCTGGACGTGCCTGGAACACCTCCCTTAGGGAGGCGCCCAGGTGGCATCCTAACTAGGTGCCCGAACCACCTCAACTGGCTCCTTTCGACGCAAAGGAGGAGCGGTTCAACTCCGAGCCCCTCCCGGATAACCGAAATTCTCACCTTATCCCTAAGGGAGACACCAGCCACCCTGCGGAGAAAACCCATCTCGGCCGCTTGTATCCGAGATCTCGTTCTTTCGGTCATTCATAATGACACGTTTATTCATTTCAAGAGACTTTTATTTCATAATGACACCTTTATTTATTTCAAGAGGCTTGTATTTCATAATGACACGTTTATTTATTTCAGTGGACTTGTATTTCATAATGACACATTTCCATTCCTTATTTGCAAATGAACGGAGCGTGGTTAGCTCACAGATCCAGACCATAGACTGTATAAATGGAGGTAGGGTCTGTGACGTCACCCATAGGATTTTGCAGACTTGCCGAGAAGCCCTTAGTAGGCGGAGTCGGCCATTAACGGCTCGACAGTGACGTCAGAGTTCAACTCCCGCCTGTTCCAGCCTGCTCCAAATAAGGGCAAAGAGGCGGAGCCGAGGCGGGACCTGCTACCACCGAGCTGGAAGTTCCAGAGCTAGCTGAAGCTACCAAGCTAAGCTAACATCAGTGGCGAGACGTCAGGGCCCTCTAGGCCCTCTGTGAGGGCCTAAGATATTCTACAAAATAATATTAAAAAACATTAAAAAAAAATATTTTTTTTTTAATATATTTTTTTCGTTATATTTTTCATTAGTTTCATTAAATAACTTGATTTAATTGTATTTAAAATAACATTTCCAAAGAAATAAATCCTTCGAATCGGCCTATTCAGTTTCTGTTGGAATGTGAATGGTTAAAGGAAAGAAGCTCGTCTCTGCGAGTCTGTGAAGAGAGGAGCTGTTGGACGTCCAGGCGGTCCAGCTATGAATTCACAGAGGGCCCCGCTATAGTAACTGAACGAGAGAGTAATGTCAAATGACAGTACAATTGACCAATCATCACCAATAGCTTCCGATTGAGTAGCATCCAACCGAGCTTTAAAAACATTTAGTGGCACCAGATTGTTCAGTTTCCATTTAATTTGCAGACTATTCCAAGACAGAGGAGCTGCGCTTCTAAAAGCTGTCTTCCCTAAGACAGTCCTAGCAGTTGGCACATTTAATAAAACCACAGCATTCGATCTCAGGCAGTAGCCACTTACAATTTTCCGTGAGATCAGGGAGCAGATATAAGATGGAAGTTTCCCTAACATGGCTTTGTATATAAAAATGTACCAGTGACTGAGCCTCCGTACAGTTAGTGAAAGCAAACCAGCCCTTGCATACAGGGTACAGTGATGGGTTAATGCTTTACAGTTTGTTACAAATCGCAGTGCACTGTGATACGCAGCATCTAACTTGACCAGGCAATGGGCAGGTGCATTCATATACATCAAATCACCATAGTCCAGCACAGGTAAAAAGGTCACAGTGACTAGCCTTTTCCTGGCCTCAATCGAGAAACAGGACTTCCTGTAGAAGAAACCTAGCCTAACCCTCAGCTTTTTAAGCAGGTTATTGACATGAAGTTTAAAAGTGAGACAATCATCAAGCCAGATACCAAGGTATTTATAACAGGTAACCACTTCAAGTTTTATTCCTTGCGTAGTTACAATATCTAAAACAGGCTCAGGTGTCTTTTTAGCTTTAGAAAAGAGCATTACCTTGGTTTTCTCAACATTTAAAAGAAGCTTTAGTTCAGAGAGTCTGAATAATGTTAAAAACAGCCTGTAATTTAACACCAGCCTCCTTAATGGAGGGACCTGCACAGTACATCACGGTATCATCCGCATAAAAATGTAAAGTTGCTTCATCCACATTTTCACCTAAACTGTTGATATAGATGGAGAATAAAAGTGGACCTAAAACAGAACCTTGGGGAACACCATTAGCAATGTTTAACCACTCAGAAGACAGCCCATCAGAGTGAACACATTGGGACCTTTCAGAGAGGTAGTTCACAAACCACCCCACTGCATGGCTGGACATGCCTATACTGTATATTAGTTATACAGTAATAGTATTGACAATCTAAAAAAACTGAGCAACTCAACAGTCAACTTTATGTTTCTTATTGTCTAAAGCATTTATTATTTTCATTTCCCCCCTCTCATATTCAGTGTGGACAGATTGAGACAGCGTGGTGTCCAGAGAGCTGCAGAGACTTCAGGGAGAAACCTCCGTATGATGGACGTCCAGTCTGTTGGTGTGGAGAGGACTGAGGGTCTTTCCTCAGCGAGGAGGACCAGGCCTGATGGAGGAGCTGATACCATAGGTGATACCAACTGCACAGGCCTAGTCTGTCACGTTATCTGACTAAATATGTTCACTTATACATTTAATAGGTTTACACCTTCTGTCCATATGTGCTTTTTATTTAAAACATTTGATTAACTTTTGGTTCACATTTCAATACATTGTATTTGTATTTGCACTCCTTTTGTCCATTATTCTTACTGAAAATGTTAAATTACACATTCACATCTGACTGAAGATTGGCCCCATTTATTTGTGACGTTGCAAACTCTGCGGTACAAGGCACGAGTGATGTGAAGCTCATAAAGTGAGGCAAATAGAAATAATCAGCGGATGGAGTGTAGATGTGGAAATAGGTGCATTCGATCAGCTGACTGTGTTTTCACAATAAAAGTAGTTTCTTAGTGTACTGGTCGTAAAATCTCATGACATCAGCTTTTAATGTTCCTCTTGGATGTTCTTCTTGACCCTCAGAGAAGGAGAAGATGTCGTGTCTTTCAGGCATGTCCTTTCCTAACAAAAATTACAGGAAACATAAAACATATTATTGCAGAACAAGTGTGTTATTTATGAAAGCGGTGTGTTTGTGTGTTTATGGCCTGTAGATATCATTATTTTGTAATTGTAATGTTTTTTTTTTATTTCAACAGTGAGCTACAAAGACAATCAGATTATGAATGAACAGTATGAAGTTCATCAACATTGAAATATATGTTATTATCAAAATAATATTGAACTGTTATCAAAACGTAGTGCAACTGTAGAAGCTTGCTCTGTTGTCTCACTGAAAGAATAACTTTTACCACGTTTTTTCAGACAATATTGAGAGATAAATAGTAGCAGTTCTCACTATGTGTTAAATATCTTTGCCTTCAATACATTAAATTAGAAAGCTGACAAAATCATAGTGCTTGTTAACATCTAAATGTAACTTTTTGCATGGAAAAACCCCTCAACTTAACTGATGTGAAGGTGATCTAGTATTTAGTATTGTTTAATGGAATGTATATCAGTATATTCAAGTCAATACTTCATTCATTTAAACCAATATCTTTCTTGATTTGAGTCTTTGTATCTGTGCTGAAGTTCACTGCTGTGAGGAATCCAGTTCTGTCTCTCACTCTCTGGTCCAGCCTGTCTGCATCACCTGGACACCTTAAACAAACAGATATATATATATATATATGTAAAGTACCATGTGTACAAACAATATAACTGATTCTCTTCTGTTGAACATGTTGGATTGTGTATTGTCCGAGTCAGGGTCCTTTTTATTTTACTGTAACTTTGGAAGTTGTGTTACCAATGCTTACTGTTTATTTGATACCCATTTGGTAATGCAATTAATAAAAACGTTCTTCAGATGACTGTGACGTTAACGTGTAAGCTCAATAATGAACTCCAGCTCAACCAACCATATTGTAATATCTAAGTAATCATCTTGAAATATGACATTAATAATTGTAATATACACATCTTATTGTGAGGTTGATTTCACATACACTACTTCGACGTTAGCTTGTCTACATACTTGAGCATAGCCAATTTAAATTAACCTTAGCGATGCATACAGTTCCTACCTAGATAATAAAATATCTCTACGTTACAAGGATGACCTTATTTTATCAACCTCAAACAGAAGCCGTTTGTTCAACAGTATTATCCCACTTAATGTCTATTTCGTTTTAACCTTTATATATACAGTCTATTATTTTAACTTGGAGGCTACGATTAGCATCGTTAGTACCGATGTAGCTACCACTCGCTACACGCTAACCCAAGCCTTAACATTCATTACGTAGCTGATTAAAATCATTAACACATCAATAAGTACTCGAATTTCACTTACCGCAAAAACCGCATTCATGAACCGTCTGTTTTAACCGCAGAGCGAGTCACAATAGTCCGATATATAAGCATGAAGAACAAACAGCCACGGCCGGCTTCAAGTTGTGTTTCCTGGATGAACTGACCAGGCAGAGTCCCTGTAGCTTCACGGAGCAGCTAGCAGAGAGACAAGAAGCTAGCAGCAGCAGTCACTTGACAGAGCCGTCACTCAATGTGACCACGCCCTAATTTATGCAAAAACGTTAAGACCTAATATAAATAAAAGGGTCGCGTTAGAAAACAATTCACTCACAGATCCATAATCATGAAGGTGGAATCTAACTATATCGATAATAAAATGTATGGAGCCAGGGGTAGAAACATGTTTTTTTCTGCTGTAAAGTTGGGCATTTTAACATGGGGGTCTAGAGAAATTGCTCCTTTCTGCAGCCATCGCCTATCCAATATATGAACTGCAGTGTGTGGCACTTCCGTATTGGCGTCCCGGCTATTCCCCAGAGTTTGCCCCTTGATCCAGACCAAAGCAACAGCACCACAACACTGACTCAATAGCTCTTGTTTCACACTCCAGTACTCTTAAGTGGTTTGCAAACTGCCAATAAACCAAACCGGTTCCGGTTCAAGAACCGTTCTTGTGCTTTTCTGGTGCTTAACTGGTTCTTCTCTGGTACGGCCCCTTTTCCACCAAACCGGTTCCAGAGCCAGTTCCGGGCTACAGCCTGATTTAGCTCTGGTTCTTCCTGTTTCAGCCGCAGCGGAGCCGGCTCTAAACACCAAAAACCGGTTCTTAGCTGACTCCACTTGGCTGCCCGGCAAGAACCACGCTCACGTCGGAAGGGGGCGAGATTAACCTGAGCCATAATAACAGTTTATGGCGAGTACGGAAAATGAAAGTTGTAACAAGCAGAAGCGCTGAGCAAAGTGACTAGAACGCAACCACACACTTATACAAAAATAACACACTTTATAAAGTCAGGCAACACTAACCAGGCTTCGTGTGATTCTGTTTATTTGTTCCTTACTTTGACCATCCGTTCACTGTCATTGATCATTGTGGAGAGAGGCAGACGTGTTGTTTTGTATTATAGCAGCTATCGGATGGAATCAAAACATGGGCTGCACAGGTTGTCGTGTCGGACTATCACAAGTAGAATCATAATGAAAAGGTCAAATGTGCCTGTAGAAAACGGCTTATGCCACAATAGTCAGTTTAGCTTCGGTTGCTGTTGCATAACTGCGGTCAACTCAGCCGTCTCTCGCGTTCGCTTGGTCAAATCAGCAGCTCTTCATTTTTGAGTGCGCAATGCACCAGAAAAGCACAAGAACGGTTCTTGAACCGGAACCTGTTTGGTTTATTGGCAGTTTGCAAACCACTTAAGAGTACTGGAGTGTGAAACGAGCTATTGAGTCAGTGTTGTGGTGCTGTTGCTTTGGTCTGGATCTGTGAGCTAACCACGCCCCGTTCATTTGCATATAAGGAATGGAAATGTGTCATTATGAAATACAAGTCCCCTGAAATAAATAAACGTGTATTTAAATGTACATGTATACCTATTGCCTCATTTATTTATTTCAGAATTTATTTCATAGGCATATTTATATATATATATATATATATATATTTATATATGTATTTATTTAATTATTTATGTATTTATTTAATTTTGGCTTCGATGGCATTCCAAAATTCTACAAGTTAGCCACCTAGCACTGACCATGATGATCTACCTTGGTATCACCATTTGTATTGTCTAATCTGGTAGATTGTACATCTAGTTTGTGACCAACAGAATTCCCCTGGTGAGATATTAAAGTCAACCTTGACCCTTAACCTTCTGGTCGGCTGACATCAATACAGAGAAATCATTGATTTGTTCAGTCAAAGCGCTCCAAATCGCACCTCCATGCCTCTAATGTGAATTGGTTTAAAAAGCCAAGTAATGCAGATTAGCCTGAACAGTCACATTTAAAGGTGACTACAGACGGAAAGGCTCGACATATTCTGACGATAACATCATTTTTGCCGAGTTTAATTGACACCAGGAGCATCGTCAAGGCCAGCGGGGATGTTGTGGGTTTAATCTCCCAGGAGAGGCGACACTGATGTCATGTCATGTGTTGAGAAAATGTAAGAATGTGTCTCAAGGCCTCTGGTATGTTGTAAATCTGACAAAGAGGCGGACTGTGCAGCCGCTTGACCCGCGGACCTGCCTGATGGGGAATAGAGACACACTGAATAAAGTTGATGTAGTGTGTTATAAGGCAAGCACACTGTGACGTGGTCTCACGGGAAGTCAATATAGATGCAGTCAGGGACGCTGCATGACATATTGGGTGCCGTGTCCTTCATTCCTGTTTGTTTTCAAGTTGACCTGCACCATCTGTCAGGGTATAAACAGCTGAATGACAGAAACACTGTTGCATGTCAGCCTCATGTCTGATTTGTTTTTAATCTGTGGGATGTTGAAGGAGATATCTAGTCTTTCTGACCCCACAATCAACAGTGCCTGACAATCACACCAATCTAAATTTAGCTTCTTTAATGAGCTAGATTATTTTAGCACATTTAATCTCAAAGTGTGAAGTCCATTTACATGTCCTGTGCCCTGGCAGGGTAACTAACCTTGGCTCTGACTTGACAGGGTCAGCCTGCTTTGGCTTTGTCTTCTCCTGGGACATCATTAAATGTCTGTTTCCAGCACCTGAATCTCTTTTAGGCATCCGATCACGTTCCTCTTTTCTCCCAGAGCTATGATGCCCTAGCTCGATTTTTTTTAAATATGAAGTTTCTCTCTAAAACTAATCACTTTCTATTCAGTAATCTATGGAAATTAGGCGGTGTTGGATGGCCAGCTGAGCAGACCTTTAAAAATCGTCGCCGTGCTTGGCCTAGATTGTGCCACTTAAGGACCACTGCATTATAAAAGTAGTCTGCTCTACAAATCCAAACAGACACAAAACAAAACTTTGTTTTATCAGTCAAGGTCAGGCAACTCATTTGAATGAAAATCATAGCTATGAGCAATATGTACTTTCAAGTAGATGTGCTAGTTCCACATTTAGTTGAAGTGTGTCTGTTAGAGCCACAATGAAGTCAGGGTTATTATTTCGATTCATTTGATAAATGATTTAGTGATGGCGGGGTGATTTGTGTTGCCGTGGTGAATATGTTTTGATGAAGTGATTGTTTATGTTATGTCGTAAATATGATCTGTTTCCGTGGACCTTCTGTATTTAATTGAGGACAGCCGGCGTGCTCGGAGACCTGATGAGACGGGGAGCGGAACAGTTTTTCGACCGCAAATTGCAGACAGAGATTGGTGTTGCAAATTGGACTGCAAACAAAGTATAGTTTAGTTTATATAGGAAAGCATATCGCCGAAATATTGTTTAAAGATTTGTTATTGTGAGACTATTTAAGTCAATACTTTTTTGTTAATAAATTACATTTTTTTGACTGAAAACCTTCGACTGCTTATTGTTTTGGATTGCGTGTCGTCAACCCCGCTCTATAGTGGCAAGAGGAACCCTTGGATGCCATTACATCAAGTCGAAAAACTTCGGCAAAATGTATTTTAAGAGCTACAATGAAAAGTAAGCCAGCATTTATTACTTTTATTATTATTATTATTTGTTTAGACCATCATGATTTGCATTTAGTTACTTGCAAATTGTCACCAGGGTGTGGTTTATGTTGTTTAATGAACCTGCTGTATCTCGAGTTAGTGGAAAGACAAAGGGGGTAGTTTGACTTTGTTTTATTTCTTTACTAAACATCATGAAACAAAAACATAGATTTTTATTTTTGAAACGCATCACAGCTATGAGCCAAGTTTAGTCCCTTAGACATTACATTACATGTCACTTGTTAGAGGCTTTTATCCAAAGCGACTTACATACTCAATACTGTGGACATTCCCCACAGGAGCAATTTGGGGTGAAGTGTCTCAGGGACACAACGACATGCTGACTGCAGTGGGGTTTGAACCTGTGACCCCTGATCCAAACACCAACGCACTAGCCCACTGCACCACACGCCTCCTTAGCTACTTCATTTATTGGGAATTTAGTTGCTACCCTTACATTTTAGTTGATTTCCTTATACACTGGAAAGCAATATTATACTAGCCATTTAAAACACTGCTTCCAATGTGTGACATGTTGCTATAAGTCACACCAGACACACACTGAATGTACTGCAGCACACATCCAAAGCGCATTCATTAGCACGTTGTATTTCAAGGTTTATTCTGCAAAAAACAAAGTCTTTAACGACAAATATGGTAATTGTTGCCAGGCAACCTGTGGGTTTCTTTGCTGGAAGCAGCTTAGAAACTACTGCAGTCTCTGCTGTTGTATCAGGTCCTTTAACAGAAACATGAGAGGTATCAATATTCTCATCTGACTCAAAATAAGCAATACGTGTATTTCAATTCAACGATTCACTATAAACACTGTTGGTTTATTGCATCAGGAGTTTCCATTGCAAAAGCATGATCACCCTCCGTGTGACCTGTATTTGTTTCCAAACCGTTGTTGACAATTCCCCCGACAGTTGTGTACACAGTCAATTACAATGTGATGACTCGGCGCTTCCTTTGTGTCGTCCTTTGCTCTGCGACAGACCTGTCAGACACGTTAACCTCCACCAGATAAAAGTTTCATCTTCCTTTTTTCAACTTTTGGCTGGTGCAGTTCATCGGAGCAACTGTTAAGGACAATTGAGCAGAAGACATGGCTTCTGATGGACACACAGTCAGAACCCTGTCATTGCTGTCTATTGACTTTCAACCCTGAAAAGAAACTCCAACGTAAAGTCACCTTCACAAGACGGCAGCAAATGTAATTCATTCACTGTTCATTTAGACCGGTGGAAGCAGGTAAAAAAGGGAATGTGTCACCCTTTTATCATAACCATGCTGGGTAAAGATTGCTTGATACAAATGTGTGACACATTCTGCAGCGCAGCACATTTTCTGAATTGCACATCTAATAGAGGAACAGTAAAGCATCATAATCACTGAATCAGAGGACAGTCGACGGACAAATTAAAGTACATTTGGTGTAAGAGCTAAAATGTATTTATATGTATAATGAGTTCGCTTTCAAGGTCATACAAGAGTGAGGCTATCTTGTCTTTTAAAGCATATTTAAAATAGTAAAAGGAGTGTCTACCCTCAAAAGTAACTCCAACTTAAAGTCACCTTCAGAAGACTGCAGTGAACTCAATGCATTCAGTGTTAATTAGACCGGTTGAAGCAGGTAAAAAAACATACATTTTATCATAACCATGTTGGGTAAAGATTGTTTGATGTTATGAAATGATTGATAATCTCTGCAACAAGTACATTTTCTGAATTGCACATCTAATTGAGGAGCAGTAACTAATAATTGTTACTGAATCAGAGGACAGTTAACGGATAAATTAATGCATTTGGTGTTTTTTCTTCACATTTACCAAATACAGAGCACATGCTCATGTGTTTAAAAAGTTCGCCCACAAGTTCATCTACAATACTGAGGCTGTCTTGTCTTTCCAAAACATATTTAAAACAGTAAAAGGAAATTCTACCTATTTGTTTTTGCCTTTGTTCTGCTGAAGCAGAAATAATCTATTGTCAGGGCTTTTGTGTTTTCTTATTCCTCCTTACTGTTGTATAGAGTATAATATGCCTTTTAATCTTTAGTTATCACTAAGTGATTGTTTCTCTGCATTTGACCCATCCCAGTGTGCTGCCATAGGGAACGGCTCCCGGGGAGCAGTGTATGGAACGGTGCCTTGCTCAGGGACACCTTGGTAGCACTTGGTCTTGCCGGGACTTGAACTGGTGACCTTCCAGTTGCCAAGCCAAGTCACAGGCAGTATGCCTTTTAATCTTTAGTTATCACTAAGTGATTGTTTCTCTGGGGAGCAGTGTATGGAATGGTGCCTTGCTCAGGGACACCTTGGTAGCACTTGGTCTTGCCGGGACTTGAACTGGTGACCTTCCAGTTGCCAAGCCAAGTCACAGGCAGTATGCCTTTTAATCTTTAGTTATCACTAAGTGATTGTTTCTCTGGGGAGCAGTGTATGGAATGGTGCCTTGCTCAGGGACACCTTGGTAGCACTTGGTCTTGCCGGGACTTGAACTGGTGACCTTCCAGTTGCCAAGCCAAGTCACAGGCAGTATGCCTTTTAATCTTTAGTTATCACTAAGTGATTGTTTCTCTGCATTTGACCCATCCCAGTGTGCTGCCATAGGGAACGGCTCCCGGGGAGCAGTGTATGGAACGGTGCCTTGCTCAGGGACACCTTGGTAGCACTTGGTCTTGCCGGGACTTGAACTGGTGACCTTCCAGTTGCCAAGCCAAGTCCCTATGGACTTCGCCACCACCGCCCCTAATCGCTAAGTGATGAGGCCTTAACCTGTCAGCTTAACCTCTGAACTGAGAACAAATAACAACGTTCTGTTAAATAAGGATGGATATTCCGTTTTTGAATCACAAACTGTAATTATCCTTTTCACTTTTGTCTAAAATGTATTTTGGATCCAAGGGTTGATTTTCACAAGAAAAATAACAACATATATATATTTTTAAAGGTTAACAAAGTGTGGGTTGACAGCTGGAAAGTAGATGGTATTGTATCGTTAAAATAAAGTAGCCTTTCTCCATCTGAGGAACAATACGTTCCTCTTAATGTCAGCATTTGTTCTCTAGTCTATTTATCCTGACGCAGATAAGACGGTGCTTCTCTCACAGCTACTCAGACCTCCTCTCTTTAAACCAAGCCAAGATAAGATTTAGAGCTGGATTTTGTCTCCAACAAAACACTGCAGGGAAGCTTGAGTAATTGATGAAGCACCTAGAGTCCTCCTCAGTGTTAAGAGTAAAGCCCTGACCACAGATATGGCACAGCGCTGTTTGTCTCCTCTCAGCATGAGTCCGATTTCCTCTGATATCACTGACAGTGTGTTCACTGTGTCCTGTTTGTGCACTGGAGCGTGATGAATCAGGATTGTACCTGTGAGGATATCTGTTCCTCTTTTTGTGCTTCTGAAAAAGCTCTTTATTTGTCTCATACTGGCTGTGCTGCAGCACTTCTTTTCACCCTCTGTTTGAAACCAGAGCCCAGTCTCTGTGAGCTCCCCATTGACAGCAGAAAGCTTACACATCTTCCGGCGCAGACTGAAAACTCATCTCTTTCGACTCCACTTCGAGCTATAACATTACTAACAAAGCACTTATATACTAACAAAGGACTGGCTTATCTAAAGCCAGTTGAGTAGCACTTGAAATGTGTTTGCTCTATGAAACCCGATGTATATGATTCTGTTTTCTTCTAGTTTGTATCTTCTTGGTCGAACGCACTTATTGTAAGTCGCTTTGGATAAAAGCGTCAGCTAAATGTAATGTAATAGAATGTCTCTCTGATTGGTTAGCTGGCCGGCTCTGTTGTGATTGGTCAACCGTTTAGAGATGTCCCGCCCCTTAGTCTATCATGTACAATGTGTTGGAGCACTGATGTCAGATTTCAACCTCTGCAGACCATTTACATGCACAACAACCTAAATAACACACTACAGGAAAGCAAACTACTTCTCCAAAACGCATAGTAAGGCCCCTTTAAGTAAGAGATATGAGTACTCTACCCATCTCTGGAGATATCGTACCGGACACATAAGAGGTCAGCTGCCCGAGCTAATTATCAGTCAGACGGTGTTTCAGCAGGTAAAGGTGAAGGAGAAGCAGAGAGTGACTGCAGGCTCTGAGGAAAGGTCGAGAGAGGCAGCTGTGTGGCGCTGTGAAGCATCGTATGTGACGCGAGGACAGAGCCACTGATCCAACACACACACACACACACACACACACACACACACACACACACACACACACACACACACACACACACACACACACACACACACACACACACACACACTGCTCAGCGTACCTTTCACACCACACACCTGGCTTGGTTCCTGACCTGCTTTCATCTCAGCAAATAAAAAGGAATGACCGCTTCATTTTTCAAATACATTTTTTAAAGCTGCACTTTTTTCTTTGCCCCCTGCGTGACCAATTCCCATGATTGCAGTCAGAGGCAACTTTTGGAAATGTTTAAACTCCATTACACAGCATAATGTGATCAAAGTAAACTCCTCCCTGCCTTCTCGTCCGGTACAGATGAAGCAAAGAGCGACAACACAGGCTCTCAGCTGGTGGAAATAAACTTCATTTTCTCGTTTTCTTTGAAACAGGCTGATTAATATGGAATATCTTTGCATCTAAAACATGCATTAAGTAGCTTCTAAGATAAACTGATGAACACAAACCATTGCACAAAGAAAATAGTCCATTTTATTTTGAAAACCAATTTACAGTTTGAAGATTACATGCCTGTGTCTGTGATAATTAAACCAATAAATCTGGAAGTGCACCTACTGAGCTGTGCAAGAAGTTGTTTGATTCTGTTGTTAAAATGGGAAAAGGACAGGGGTGGGATATTTATTAACCGTGGGGATTCAATCTGTCGAGATTAGAAAGCGCTCGGTGATTTCATTAATGAGTTTTGTTGCATTGAGTGATCACAGTCAGAGGCTCCACAGTCAACAATGGGGGGAAATGTAATTACTCTGAAATGTAATTATTCATTTGAGCTTTGCTCGGAGGATGGCTTTGGGAACGTGGTGGTTTCCTGATGGTGGTCGATGCCCTTGACTCGTGATTTGATATTAGTGTCAGCTGAAACTGGGATTGTTTTCTGAATAGTAACCAGCATTTAATCTGCATTACCCAAGCAGGTGCAGCTCTTTTTTAATCAACACTGCGTAAATTAAGGCAAGGCAAGTTTATTCATATAGCACCTTTCAAAACAAAGCAATTCAAAAAGCTTTACAAAAATGAGAAACATTTAAGAGCATGAGGAAAAAGTGCATTACATTATAAAATGGCATTTAAAAACAGTCATTAAAGTTACATTTGTAACTGGTATATCATTTGTTCAGCCTGTTTCCAGACCACTTTGTATTGCTTCCTGTAGCAACACATTTATTTCTATCATGAATTCCTCTCATGGCTGTGAAAGTGCAGTTTAGAGCGGCTCACTAAGCAACGGTTGGTTCTGTCTTGAATTAATCTCAAATGTCTGTTGAGGTTTGAAAGGATTTCTTGCACAATTAGAAATAGGAAGAGGGAAATGATGCTGCAGCACACAAGATTCAAACATGAGGATCAGAGACACATATTTTGGAAACATTGTCAAAGCTTCAGGACTCTTGAGGAGTTTCCCTTTAAGACAATGTATTCATTATTTGTGATGCACTACTATGTCATTGGATCTATTTAGATATTGTGAACTATATTCATAACTGCAAACTGAAATAGTGGACCAATAGTCATTGTCAATTGGTCCAAAATTGTAAGTTATTGGATGCTATTGGGATCCTAATAAATAATATGAACATTGTTGCAGTCTGCTTTGGAAAATCACTTAGAGATGTATTCCTGCACCACCAAAAGATATGAACTTAATGACATATGGGACATGAACGTGGATAAAGACCACCACATCTCCTGCTCTCTAAATGTTGCATTGTAGGTACCTTAAAGCCTCCTGGGTCTCATACACATGTTTAAGGGTTTTTATCTAAATCAATACCAAATGATCACTGCTCAATCAATATTTGATGCCCTGGGAATAAAGCCAAGCTCAATTAATGCACTTGACAGGATCTAACATGTCAACAAAAATGAAAAAGATTTCCACGAAAGGGTCATTTTGATCAGAACAGCTGACAGAGCAGCATATATTAAGCCAAGAAATACATGTTAACAATCAAACAGAGAAAGTATCACAAGCAGCGGGAAGGACTGAGTGTTTGACCGTCACTAAAGCAGCGTTTACTCAGCTGGGGTTTTATTTCCAGCAGAGAACAAACAGTCGCTGCATGTCAGCTCTGACACAGATCCAAACGTGTCTCTCCTCTTTCACGCTGCGTCATGCTACTTGTTGTGTTTGATCACTGTCTGATAAAACATACACATCCTCGCTTGGCCTCTCAATGCCAACATGTGTGAGTTTCTGTTGCTTGACGGCAGCCTCAGACCCGGCTCCAAGGAAATCTTTTTGGCATCACAGCTTCAATTTGTTCCATCTCATGAAGTACACTTGGATTATGAGTCCATGGTTGTGTTGCACTAATCTCTGAGGCTTTTATTTTTCTGCTGCATCATGTTGTCAAATCATTCCCATCCCCATTTTCCCTTCATATGCTGATACTGGTGAGATATTTGGGCTGGTTAGCTATTGTTTAGATCAATGGTTCCCAACCTTTTTTCCCCAAGAGCCCCCCCAAATGACTCCTGTTGGAAGTTGTGCCCCCCCACACACAAGGGTGGGCGCAACAGCGGTAATTAAAGTTTAAAAGTCTCAAAAATGCTACAACTGCTGTCAGAAACTGGATGAATGTGAAGTATTTTGTTAAAGGAGGATGAAAGCATAATTAAGGAGCACTATCGGAGTGACTTTGATGGTTATTGGACTCAGGATTAATTCATTTGGATTCCCGCTGTATGAAGAAATGAAAGGACGGCCCAAGTGGAGACAATTCACAAAGGGATTAAACTGTTTCAAACACATGCTCAAAGTAAGCCGGATTTTGCCGATGTGTTTATGTGGATTCAAAAGTCGTAAATAATCTACTAAATGGAGGAGACCGATCTGATCGGAGCAACCGTGACAAATAATCCAACTGAAATCGGCATGGACAATGACTATGTTTTAAAAATGCGCTTATCCAGAAAAGCCTGGTTTGGACACTTTATGGGCAGAAGAAACATTTCTATTAAAGAAAGAATTATAAATGTCTGTCTTGTTATGCCTATAATAGCTACTAACTTGAATAAAAAATAAATGTAAAAAATAAATAAAAAGTCTAAATATAATATTTGCCCTCAAATCATCTGAGGCCTGGCGCCCCCCCCCCCCCCCCTGCGATCTTTGGCGCCCCCCAGGTTGGGAACCACTGGTTTAGATCACTTCTGGATGTAATACATGCATTAAAGTTTAGCTTGAGCCCAGCATTGCACTTAATAAATAACAAAAGGAATAACTGCTAGATCCTGAAGGAGTCTGGGAGTGGGTGGTTGTTTCATTTGATGTTGTTTGATGTGCTAATTCATTTTAATATTTTACTTTCAACACTTTTCTTATACTTTGCTGCTCAAATTCAGTTAATGATGAATATCTGCTGTATCTTGTCCTCATGTTTTATTACTGAGGTTTACTTTCAAATACGATGTGGTTATTTCCAATCACCTTGAGTATATTATGAAGCACTGTATAAAGGAGATAATGATTTGAATATAATAATTATCACGTAGAAAATGTTTTGTAGCCCGTTGTTATGCTTATTAATTAATGTCATATTCATCCTCCTGACAGGAAACTGGAAGGCACTATTGCTTTTTTGTAAATAAAACATCCTAATGTGAAGCTGGTAAGATAACTGATCCCCAGAGGGAAATTCAGCAGCGACAGCAACAAGAGTCCAACACAGGATAGGACAGATAGGTGAAAGGTGGGGTATGTAATTTTGGAGAAACCAGCTGGAGTGCGCTAGAATTTGAAAGTACGCAGCCGAAAAGAATCTGCCTCTTCCTTCAGACTTCCTTACACAGCCCCTCCTCCAACACGCACGAACGCGCACATGACCAATGAGGGCACGAGATGAGTTTGTGCACAGATGGAAGGCTGACAGGCAGGTAGGCCATCCAGTTACTTTAGCCGGGTCGGCTCAGATGATTGGTCGTGCTTTTTACAGAGCCACGGCTTCCACAGATGACATTTTTTTATGGATTTATTGTCAAAGCACTTAATGTATTCATTGCTATCGGATGTTAAGAGCATTCCATGGAATATAACAAAAAGTGTTTCTGAAATAAATTACATACCCCACCTTTAAGTATAAGAATAAATGCAAAAAAAGAGAGAGTAAGTAAAAAGTAAAGGTGTTTACATACAGTATATACAGTTACTGATGTGTTAAATATTTACACAAAACCATCAATCAATCAGTTTAATTCTTACTCAAGGTCTGTTGGTTTTTCATTTTGTATTATAAGCCCTTTTACTATGATTCTCATTTTCAATTATTTAAATTTACTTTCAATTTTTGGTTTTTAGGCTTTTTTCCAATTGATTTTTCTTTTCCCCACCTATTGTATAAATGAAACAAAGCTGCTCCTATATTCAGGTCTGGCTGCTATGGAAACAATAGAGTTATTCATAGAGATAACAGTACGATGGAAACCTCACACTCTATGATCATTAAAAATGACACTATACTGAAGACATTAAACCACGCTATTACTAAGACATGCTGCTCTTTATTAACCGTGAACCAGAGACCAGCTCCAGTTGGGAGTGCCCTCTAATGACTGAACCTCACAATACTTAAATAAATGTGGATGTAAGAAATAAAGGGATTCTAGGCAAGTTAATTTATATAGCATATTAAAAAACAAGGATGGTCAAAGTGCTTCATTGTCAGGGTTTTGGCAGGAGGTTGGACCCAGGTTGGAAATCTGTATTTTTTTAAATCTGTTTTTCCTTCTAGTTATTATTTACATTGCTTTTAAAATCGTTCTGTGTGACACAAAAAAAATGGGGAAATCGTGTTGGTGAACACGAATCAATAGATTAATTTCGTGACTATAACACGAAATGCTGTGAGACTGTTGAAATAACAGTCACTTCAATATCTTTGGGAATGTACATTAGTGCAAGATTGTCCACAAGCAAGAACACTGGGAATCAGGAATAAACACAAGACTGATCACGATGACAAAACTCAGCTGGAGAACGCTGGATAAAACACAAAGGGCAGCAGGTGAACACAATCAGTCAATCACACAGGTCGGAAAACAAAAAGACAGGAAGTGAAGCAAGACGAGACACAAGGGGCCCTTCTCACTTCGGTTAAATGGATTCCTTGAGTCCCTCACTTGCGTCGTTTCCCTGCGACTAGTCCCTCCCACCAGGGAAGCATGGAGAGACGCAAGGAAACCATGAGAAGCAGGGAAATTAGTTTTAAGAGCAATGGGACGTCCTTTCCTCCGGAGCGTCACGTGAAGCGACGTCCGTTTGTGATGACGCCGCACAGCTGATCGTCTGACAGCAGCTCTGTCCCCGTTATTTCCACACACACCCCCGCCTCTGTTAGTACACATTTACTGACACAAACATTTGTATCATCTGTTGTAGACCCAGATACATTAAATAAAATAAGAACTCATTCTCAAAAAAGATAAACGCCATTCTTAAAATGTATAAACGAAAAAAGCGATCATGAAAATGTTTCCAATAAATGACGAAAATGATTTTTGACCACTTTGTTGTTCAGATATATCACATATGTGTAACTCAATGATACATTAATTGAAACAAAATACGGTATAAACTGAGGAGTGAGTCCCGTGAGGTTCATGTATTTTCTTCACTCCGCTGGGAAACTGCTCTCATGTCAAGAAGCATCAAATCAGTGCATGCACTGCCTCGTCCAATCAGTGAGCGATACACAGTAAGGGGGCGGGGCGAGTGTCTGAGGATTTCATCGAAGGATGGTCTGGTGGTTCCTCGGTTATAGCTCCTCCATTATTGCTCCTCGCTCCTCCGGCAAAAATAAGGCCATTGGGACCAGTGACGTGCGGTGAGGTTCATGGCTGGTGAGGCACTGACTCTTTCAGAATCAGATTTACAAATATTATATATTTTGACCTTAAAGGTGGCGGGGTAGGTAATTTTGGAGAAACCAGCTCGAGTGAGCTAGAATTTGAAAATACACAGCCCCTCCTCCAACACACACGAACGCGCACATGACCAATGAGGGCACGAGATAAGTTTGTGCACAGATGGAAGGCTGACAGGCAGGTTATTTTAGCTGGGCCGGCTAAAATGAGTGGTCGTACTTTTTACAGTACTACGGCTTCCACAGATGAAATGTTTTTATGTATTTTTTGTCAAAGCACTTCAGATATTCATTGCTATCGGGATGTTAAGAGCATTCCATGGAATATAACAAAAAGTGTATATCGTGCCGGTTTCTCAAACTTACCTACCCCACCTTTAATCGAAATATTCTGTTATTTTCAAAAGCTTTTTTAGTCTGATGCTTCGATTCATTTTAAACAGACCGTTCAACAAAAGGATAGCCTACCCCAAATCTAAATATTGGATTGTTCTTTCTGAGTAAGATCCCATTTTCATTACAATTGTGGTCTTACCTTGACTTGAAGATGAAGTCCATGCTATCCTTCTGGACAACAATCTTTATTACTTTTTTGTAAAAGTCCTCCTTATCTCTCTAGTTTCAAAAGCCTAGCTTGTTGTTTTCGTCTATCGTCTCTGGTAGAATAACAGTAGCAACAAGAACCTGTGGGCTCACTTGCGCCCCCTTCAGTGCGGCAGAGGTTGTGGCTGCCTCCCCTGGTGCTTTTTTCATTGCCGTTGTATGATGAGACCAGCGAGCTTAAATATCATATATACGTGAAATAAGTTATTTAGAGACGGATGGCGAGGATAAATGTAATAAAGGGATCTACAAACATTACATTGGTGACCTACAGTGAGATGGTGCAGGCATGCGCTTAGGGCCCGCTTTCCAGACAGTTTCTGTGGGGTGACGCATTCTGAGGTGAGGCAGAGCTCATCTGTGCCTCACCTCACCACACAGTAACTGGCTTGAGCGCGCTCACAAAATAAGTGCCCGCGCTAAATTAGTGCCCGTGCTCCAGCAAGTTACTGTGGGCTTCTGTGAGGCAGAGCTCGTCCCTGCCTCACTTCTCAATCTCATCGCTCCCCGTAGTTGTAGCGGAGCTCGGCAAATTAGCCGATTTTTACTATAAAAAGCGATTGGAATCAAACAGAAATCACATTTACAACACAGATCAGTGGACACATTTTATTATTATTATTATTTGTATTATTATTCTTTTTTTCCGTTACATTGGAGAATGATAAGTGAGGCTCTGCCTCACCTGCCTCCCCTGACCGCACGTCGCTGATTGGGACGCTACTCAAGATGGCGCAGACAAATCAACTTCCGGTGAGACCGAGACCGAGGAGCGAGGAAATGAAAAATAAGAGAAGTGAGAAAGGCCCAAGGAGAAAATACGTGTCAATCTAAAACAGGACAACAACACTGAGATATAGTGCAAAAGATAATGTAAAATGACATTTAAAAGCAAACATAATACAATTGAATACAAGCTGAGACAGGTTGAAAAACAAGAATCAAGGTTGCAGTGAAGTGTATGTTATAAATAGTAAAGTTAAGGACAACCCTGACAAAAATGCATTCAAGTAATGAAGAGGAAAATGTTAAGGAGACATAGTTGATCATCATTCTCTTGCATATACTGTAGAGAACCAGAAGGTTGTTGGTTCGATCCCAGCCCGTGCGTCAACATGTCGATGTGTCCTTGGGCAAGATACTTAACCCGAAATTGCTACTGATGGCCAACGGTGTGTAAATGTGTGTGTGAGTGTGTGTGAATGTTAGCTTCCCTTGAGCACGTGGTACCTCTCTGTATGAATGAGGTGTGAATGGGTGAATGACTGGAGGGGTCGGAAATACTTGATAAAGAGCTTTATACTGTAAGAACAGTCTATTTAGACAAACATATAAAAAATGATATGTCTGGTCATTTTGTTTGGTTAAAAATATGCAATAGAAATGTTATCACAATTGGAGGTTCATATGTTGTCCCGCTAATAAAATAAAACAAGTGCATTAATACATCATTAGTGCACTTTAATTACCTTTCTTTCACCAAAAAAAGTGTTTTTCCTTGTTTGTATAACTTGAAATAGATCAGGATATTTTGTATATAGTTCATTCTTGCACTTGTGGGGGTTGTATGGTTGAAAGCACTTGTTGTAAGTGGCTCTTAAATAAAAGTGTCAGCTAGATAAATGCAGTATAATGTAAGTTAATATAACCTAACCCTTTCAGTTTCCCGACATTAAGTGTTGGACTCCCAACAGATTCATTTGAACAGATGGGGTTGTAGCACTGTGAACACATCGAGAGTTATTCATTGTGGGGCTTTTGCAGACCCACACCACACACAAAACTACACAATCCCCTTCCAGTTCGTGCTGCTTTGTGTGTCTACAAAACTAATGAATGGCATTGGTTCGAACAGAGCATTACTATGGAAACTGCATTGTTCCTGTGTGCAAAACCCCTAACATAAGGTGGTTCATGCCTCAGTGACACAGCTAATACTCCCGTATCCCCGGTGCCTTATTAGGGTCTCTCATAGAAGAGACAGTAGCTTTTCCCACAGGTGACAAATGAGGAGAATATAATCCAAATATGTTCAATGCAAAATGTGACATTCAAATTAAACCCATTGTTCATCATCTGGAAAGTGATCTACTTTAAATAATGCAGGGTTCACTGTGAACTAGTTTGTGTTGCCTACTGTACTAACGTTATGAAACTCATGGAGAAAAAGCTTCATTATTTAACAACAACCAAGAAACACATTAAAGCGGCCCTACTTTCTCTCCATACAGGAAAAGCCTCCATTGGACTCCTTTGTTTACTTCCTGAACATCACTATATAACAATTGCGCTCCTATTGGCTTGCGTCCAACACATTGTACGTGATAGGCTAAGGGACGGGACATCTCTTAAAGGTTGACCAATCACAATAGAGCCGGCCAGCTAACCAATCAGAGCAGACTGGGCTCTGGTTTCAGACAGAGGGTGAAAAGAGGTGCTGAGACAAATAAAGAGCTTTTTGAACATTAAAGAATGGAGACATGTCAAAGTGTTTTGGTTTTATGTTTCAGTATTTGTAAGCAACTGTGATAGAAAGAATATTGCTATTATTTTACTTTTTTATGGTGTTATGGCAATTATGGTATTAAAGCTTAATATTACATTACATTACACTACATTGCATTTAGCTGACGCTTTTATCCAAAGCGACTTACAATAAGTGCATTCGACCAGGAAGACACAACCTTGAAGAAAACAGAATCATATAAGTACATCAGGTATCATAGAGCCAAACATTTCTAGTGCTACTCAACTGGCTTTAGATAAGCCAGTCCTTTGTTAGTATATAAGTGCTCTGTTAGCAGTTCTTTGTTAGTAATTCTATGGCTCGAAGTGGAGTCGAAAGAGATGAGTTTTCAGTCTGCGCCGGAAGGTGTGTAAGCTTTCTGCTGTCCTGATGTCAATGGGGAGCTCATTCCACCATTTTGGAGCCAGGATAGCAAACCCACGTGTTTTTGCTGATGGGAACTTGGATCCCCTTCGCAGTGCGGGTGCAGCGAGCTGTTTGGCTGATGCAGAGCGGAGTGCACGCGCTGGGGTGTACAGTTTAACCATGTCCTGGATGTAGGAAGGGCCAGATCCATTCGCAGCATGGTACGCAAGTACCATTGTCTTGAAGTGGATTCTAGCAGTTACCGGAAGCCAGTGGAGGGAGCGGAGGAGCGGAGTGGTGTGGGAGAATTTAGGAAGGTTGAAGACCAGACGAGCAGCTGCATTCTGGATGAGCTGCAGAGGTCGGAATATAGTGTAATCCTAATGTAACTGCTGATGCCTGGAAATGGCATATCAATGTATGTGTTATAACAGATGTCTTTGCAAGGGGTTTTTATGACACTACAGGAAGAGAGGATGATTGGAAGGAGGTTATCTGTATATCCCATTGTTCTTTGTAGGGTGTGAGTTTTAGCATACAGTGCTGTGCCATGAGGCAAACACCTGGCCTCACATGATGTTGTGAGGTCATGTGTGTTATCTTTGAATGTTTCCCTATAAGAGTGGCTGTAAAGGCCCTGACACACCAAACTGACACCAAAGAACCCGACTGTTGTCTCGCCTCACGTCTCTGCGTCTTGGCCAACAGTCGCACTGGAAGACACCGCAAAGACTTCAGCCGACGGCCAAGTTGCATGTACGAACTGCGCATGCGTGAGTGGCAATAACTCTCCTTACCAGCAGGCGGCGGTAGTGTGTATTCGTCATTCAAAAGAGGCAACAACCGGAAGACAGACTGGGTGATACACCGAGAGAAGAAGAACAGACTGCGTGATATAAACAAACAATGAATAGCGTGTGCGTTGGTCTTCGGTTTCTTCGTTCCAGATCACTATGATGAAAAATAAACTCTTGCGTCCAGCTGGGATGAAAATGAAAAACAATAGCCGTCTGTGTTTGCCTTCTTAATCGTTTGTTTGGGTCCCTCACTTCCGTTTCGCTTCTCATGCACTGATTCGCTAGCTGAACAGCCAATCAGAGTGATTTATTTTGCCGACAGCCTTTGGCCGACTGTTTTCGGACGAAAAGGTGTCGGCATGGCTGAAAAGACACAACGGTGCGGGACACACCAATCTGAGTAGGGCGACAGGACGCTCATCGACGGCCAGACATCTATCGATGGACGAAATTGGCTCGGTGTGTCTGGGCCTTAACAGAACAGGGCACTCTCTTTGGTAGGAGGTGTCACTGCTTGCAAGTATTAAAACGAAGATCTCAAAATACTTTATATCGATATTGTGTTTCTTTGCCTAACTCATCTTTTACTCTAGACAGCAGCTGATTTTAAGTTGCTACGACAATGGTTAGTTCATTTGTATTTGTATTTTTTTTAAGAAAGGGCAGGTCAAATCAGATTTTCTTCTCACTGCTCCTTTCCACCATGCGCTATAAAAAAAACAACCAGTATAACTGTACATATTTCGTTTTAAAATAACTGCCATGTGTGGAATAAATAAACAAGATACATAATAATAATAATAAACAGTAGAGACACTAAATACTAATATGAACCTGAAAATGGGCAGAATGTCCTCTTTACCCACTCAACAACATGCTTCATAAACACACATCGTGGCTAACATGTGCTTACCATATGTTGATACACTTACCGTATGCATCTTCATGGTTTAATGCACTTACTGTAAGTCACTTTGGATAAAAGTGTCAGCCTAATTAAATGAAATACAATATATGTTGAAGGGATGTTTCAGCTTTGCAATTGGCTTGAGTTTTTCTTTGGAGGCTTACATACAGCCTTCTCTCAGAGAAAATAAATCACTGGCTTCTCCAACTGAAAGAGAATTGAATTGATTTCCGGCATGCCCACACTAAGTAATCCTGTTTGTGTACCCTCCTGTGCTCATTGCCAGAGTGATTCTTAGAGCACTGAGAGGAATGAAATGAAAAGAAAAAGAGTGGGGGTTTTTTGGAGGCTGCTCCACTTCAAGCTGATACAATTTACAGTGGAGATTATTTACCTGCAGCAGGCAAACAAAGAGCTCTTAGAAAGCAGGAGAAAGCAGATGTGTCAACTCTCCCCAGTCCAGCGTCTACAGAAAAACATACTGAATGTCCTTAAAAAGCAAAATGATGTATTCCTTAAAAAATGTCTGTTATGTATTTTTTACTCGATGGAGTTATCGCTGTGGTCTCTGCTCTCTGCAAACATGGCAGATAAGAAGAGAAATCTGCCCTTTCTTTATCTTTATTCAAAGCAGCACAAGAATAGTCCCATCATCACCTGTGTGAAGGTGGTGAAATGATTGACGTATGTGATGGTGTGTGTGTGTGTGTGTGTGTGTGTGTGTGTGTGTGTGTGTGTGTGTGTGTGTGTGTGTGTGTGTGTGTGTGTGTGTGTGTGTATGTGTGTGTGTGTGTGTGTGTGTGTGTGTGTGTGTGTGTGTGTGTGTGTGTGTGTGTGTGTGTGTGTGTGTGTGTGTGTGTGTGTGTGTGTGTGTGTGTGTGTGTGTGTGTGTGTGTCAACCCTGTAAATCTATTTGTTGCTACATTGATGACAGGCTGCATGTCTCTCATCAGGCTTCTGCACTATTCCCTTGATTATATTGTGTACATGCTTTCACTGTACAGTATGCATGTGTTCTCCCTTACTTTGCTAATACAACGCAACATGTGTTTTGTATGTTATTTAGGAATTCAAGCTACTTTCTTTAACATGTTTTCTTTCAGAATTTGTAGACTGTTTTGGAGTATTGTGTAAAATATCCATATACGAGAAACTCCATCTGGTGGACACTTTGGGTTTGTATCCTCTGCAGACCATTTACATGCACACAAACCTATAGAACGCACGACAGGAAAGGGAAAATCCAAAAAGGCCTAATAGGGCCTCTTTAAAATAACCAAACAGAAAAATAAAATGACTAAATAGGAGAAACAAATGACTAGCAAAAGGAATAAAACAAGCACAGTCCAAAACAATATCACACAAAACAACAACAATGAGACAAACAAATTGAATGACCAAAGATGCTCAAATAATAATAACTTTATTTTTAATTACTACAAACAGATGCAGAACGACTGCAAAAGGGGGCAAAACATGGATTACATCATGGACAGTTTGAAAAGAAACACAGTCCAAAAGACCAAAACAATTATAAAGTCACACAAAACAACAACAATGAGACAAAACATTTGAATGACTAAAGAGACATTACATTACATGTGTTAGACATTCAGACAATCCCCACAGGAGTGATTTGGGGTGAAGTGTCTTGCCCAGGGACACAACGTCATGCTGACTGCAGTGGGACTCAAACTTGCTATCCCCTGATTCAAAGCCCATCACACTAACCACTGAGCCGCAGCCTCCTTTTCTTGAGGGGAGAGACTCAATCAACTACGATTGCAAAAAGGGGAAAAACCACCAGGAATACAGTAGGTAGATTGCATCATGGACGGTTTGATACCCAATCCTCTTAATAAGATCAGTACCTAAACAGATTTAACCTCACGTATGTAAGACTTTGGTTATCAGTTGTTCATATCCACATGAGCAGTCGCAACTTTACATCATTCAAAATAAAGAAACGGTTTGAATTTAGCTCAGTTTTCTGTTGTCTCATTAACTTTGCAGAGACTGATTGTTAGGACAACCTTGCTCTGGCATTGAAATGGATTGACTGGTTTATTTTTAGCGCGACATTCACTGCGGCCCCTCTGCAGACCACTCTGTTCTCTAATTTGAGAACTTGAATGTGAGTCATCTCATCATAATCTTTTAAGGCGCTCCAAATAATATTACAAACAAGGTCAGAGCACATTGAGAAATAATAAGATTCCGATAATAGTTTTTAATCCCCCCAGCTGTTATACCACAAGACGAATGGTTAATTTATTTTCCATCAATCCTGTTGCAAATACTCATCTCTGGTTCCCATTTGCAGTGCGTGGATTAAAGCGCCCCTCCCTCCGTGTTGTTTAGTTGATCTGGATCTGCAACATCAGACAGTGAAGACTTCCTCACCCCTAACCCACAATGCACTTGGGTTCAGGTTTGTTTTAGGTGTGACCACGGGATTGGTCCCTCTGGGAGCAATTAGTTCCTGCTAAAGGATCTTGGATGGTGGGAGCAGCCAGATGTCAAACAATGGCTTCACCTCTCGTCAGCTAAACGCCTGTTATCCCGCTCCTGAGAGGCTCAACTGCCAGCGCGGTGTGTGTCTGCGTGACGACGCCCCGGCTGCACACACACCGTGACTCAGGATGATTTCAGTTCAACAACAAAAGCCTCACAACGATGGGTGTTGTGTTGTTGTATGCACATGTGAGCCAGTTTGTAATGTCTTCATATAGCGGTCTCTCAATCAAAATTATACCAAAAGACAAACTAAAAAAGTGGCTTTGGATCATAGCAGTTGTTTTGGCCAATTTAAAATAATACTAAAAATAACTGTATAATCTTGATAAATGTACTAGTATTTTGTTACATACGCATTAGCTTGGTGACAAGCATGAGCGAATTGTCGTAGCCGCATAGCAAGCTGATTTCAGATTCAAATGCCAAACGTTCAAATGTCGCAAAATGGCATGCAATTAGTGAAAAAACGAAGCCGTGTGGCAGAAAAAGCTTTATTACTTTGGCATTTTACTATTGACATCTAGCTGTTCATGTTGACATCAACATCTGTTGACTCCTGTGTTAGAGCAGATGGGCTAATGGGGATGTGATGGAGTAAATCCACCAGCTACCCTGCAGTATAGAGTCATTCAAACTAGCTGCACCTTGACCAGCTTTGATAACACTTCAATGATCAATCATTATAAAACATCAAACACACTACCTGTCAAAAGTTTGGACACACCTTCAAAATCAAAGTTTATTTATTTTATTGTTTTCTACTTTCAAGATTAATACTGAAGACATCCAAACTATGAAAGAACACATATGGAATAGTTAACAAAAAAGTGTAAAAAAAAAAATCCAGAATATGATTTTTATTTTAGATTCTTCAAAGTCGCCCCCTTTTGCCTCGATGACAGCTTTGCCCACTCTTGGCTTCTCTCAGCTTCATGAGGTCGACACCTGGAATGGTTTTCAATTAACACGTGTGCCTTTTCAAGAGTCAATGTGTGGAATGAATTGCCTTCTTAATGTGTTTGAGACCATCCGTTGTGTAGAGGTAGGGTTAGTGCACAGTGGAAAGCCCTTTCTGACTACTGTTGTAATCCATATTATGGCAAGAACGACTCAACTCAGTGAAGAGAACGACCGTCCATCATCACTTTAATAAATGAAGGCCAGTCGATCCGGATAATGTCAAGAACTTTGAATGTATCCTCAAGTGCAGTCGCAAAAACCATCGAACGCTTTGATGAAACTGGCTCTCAAGAGGACCCCCCCGGGAAAGGAAGAGCAAGAGTTACTTCTGCTGCAGAGGATAAATACATCAGAGTTACCAGCCTCAGAAACTGCAAGTTAAAGCATCTCAGATTAGAGCCCAGGGCCCAGGAGTTCAAAACTTTTAATCTCAATCAGATCCGATCAGATTTTGAAATCCCATTTTTTGTGGTCCAGGATCAGACAAGTCGGACAGATTTTGTCCCTGGAGTTCAAAGCAATTCAGGATAGGATCAGCCTGATCCAGATTACGACTTTTCAAGATGACTAGATCCTGAATATCAGTGCTTTAATCCTACCGATCGCCATCTAGTGACATGAAAAATAATACAAGGAAGACAAGAGACCACATTGCAGAGACATCTATTGTCCGCAATTACTTTTGAAAGGTGATGACAGATGATGGACTTTTTTTTTGTTGAAGATATTTTTTCTTTAATCTAAATTACATTTGTGATTGACAATTTTTGTTGTGATACTTTTATGAGCATAAACATTTATGTCATCAACATTTGGTTGAAAACAAAACAGGCCACCACAAACATGACAAAAAAATGAAAAATAAAATTGATTTGCCATGAAAGCTAAAAATGTTGTATTATTTCAGTTAACAAACTTTGCCATCTTATTTAAATTGAAACATATTTTTAAAGAAATGGTACAGTACATTTTGCTCTGGTAATCCACTGGAAATCCACCCCTCTGGTGGGATCAGGATAATCCAGTTTTTTGGGATCAAACTGATCCCAATCCTGTGTTGTC
Organism: Pogonophryne albipinna; assembly: GCA_028583405.1. Lineage (NCBI taxonomy): Eukaryota > Metazoa > Chordata > Actinopteri > Perciformes > Artedidraconidae > Pogonophryne > Pogonophryne albipinna. The sequence continues at coordinate 8,146,375 of CM053243.1, forward strand.
GGTTTGAACTACCCGTTTTGAAGATTTGATCCAGATTAAAGCTTGGATTGGATTTCCTGATCTGATCGGATATCAAAGTGATCCTAATCCTGTTGTTTGGTTTTGAACTCCCCAAAATCCAAATCTGATCCGATCAGATAGGGATTAAAAGTTTTGAACTCCTGGGCCCAGATGATCACAGAGCTCAAGGAGCAGACAATCTCAACATCCACTGTTCAGAGGAGACTTCGTGAATCAGGCCTTCATGGTCCGACTGTTCCAAAGATCCACTACTGAGGATGAACAACAAGGAGAAGAGAATTGTTTGGGCCAAGAAACACAAGGACTGGACATTAGACAGTGAAATCTGTACTTTGGTCTGATCGGTCCAAATTTGCCAACCTCTGTGTCTTTGTGAGACGCAGAGAAGGTGAGCGGATGGTTTCTGCATGTTCCGCCGTGAAGCATGGAGGAGGAAGGGTGAGGGTGTGAGGGGCTTTGCTGGTGACACTGTTGTTGATTTGTTCAACATTCAAGGCACACTTAACCATCAATGCTACCACAGCATTCTGCAGTAGCCAGCAACATATTAATCATATTCTATTTACAAAATGTAACACATTGTGTGGAGCTAAAATCCCCTGTTATGACCTGGCTCAAAAGGCCACAACAAAGGAGGCACACCATATCACGGTTAATAAAAGATGTTTATTTAAGCAAACAATTCAAAATAACGAAATTAATGAAGTGCAACATTAAGTAAAGCATGAGGTGTGGACGTCAGTGGTATCAGTAGTGTAAATGCAGGGTGAGAGTTGCATGGATGTGAGGGCGTTGAGGTGCACAAAGAAAAGCAAGTAATAACAGCTATACTCAACACAGCCGGGGCCTGTAGGGGAAATCAGAGGGGAGACTGAGAGGCTTTAAATAGCTGCAGGGCACCAGACCCAGGTGCCCTGAGTTACTGCAATCAAGGTGGCTGGATGCCCTCTCCAGATGAACCCACAGGGGCATCACAACCCCCTTATAGCAAAAGGTGCCTGTTTGTTATTCATGTAGTTTTGTCAAACATGCATCACACGTTTCCTTTCTCTTTCCATCAACACTTTGACAAAAGGAGACACTTCATAAGACAAACTATCTGCAGGCTCTTGAAAACTGATGCAAAGATGAAACTTTTCAGAAAACAAGTCTCATTCATCTCCGCCAGTCATCCTTCAGCACCTTCAATTTATTCATCACGCAGGAACAAAGTGATCCAGATTTGTTTCTTGGATTCAAACAGCGATGATTTCACTGGGATGCTCTTACATCAAGTATAGCTAATACAAACCTCCTGCTAATAGCTGCCGTTTTCAGCATTAACTTGTGTAACGTTGGCTTTGTCTGATAAAAGTTTGGGTGTACTTTGATATTCTTTTCATCTGAAGCACAAAGACACCTAGTGACAAGACCAGAAAGGACCGGTTGTTATGGAAACAAGTTATAAATAGAGCAGCTAGGAGTGTAGGTGACAAGGGAACTGAGAGTTTCAGGATGAAAGACGCAGATCAAATCCTCCCCACAATACCTTGCTGCAGATCTGCTATCTTTCAGGGAAGAGACAACGACGAGGCAGGTAGACTCGGAAACATCAGCAGACAAAAAGAGTTTGGTATTTCAATTCAAGTGTGCATATAAGCTCACCTGATAATCAAAAGCATCTGTTTTTATCCCCTGTTGCAGACTGATTTATGGCAGGAAGTACGTTTATAGTTCTCCCTAACACCAAGAAAGTGGATCACGTCACTCTAGTTTTGAGGTCTTTAAACTTGCCTCCTGTCTGTCAAATAAGTGACTTCTGGTTTATTAGCCACTGAATGATTTAGGGCTCAATTACAATACGTATCTCCTGCCTGCTACATTATGAACCATCCAGAGCTCTCAGTTCAAACCTAACATGGAGAAGCAGATTTATTATGCTTCATATATATTGAAGAAACTTCCAGGAAACTGCAACTCTCACTTTCTTTTAAATCAAGACACAAGACTTTTCTTACTGCCACAGCATTTAACTAAATAAAATAACACTGTAACTTTTACTCTTGTATAGTATATTACAGTTGTATTTGTTACAAGTAAAGCTTATTTTTATTTGTATTGTCATATTTAATGCTGACAATGGTAGAGTCTGTCCTCTCCGTTGCCCGATGACTGCATTTTAATTTCAGTATGAGTTTCTTTTATCACTGTGTTATGGCGGGAAAGACACCTAACACTAAATTGCTCCTTTAATCAAGTATTGAACTGCATGTAAGTCGCTATACAAGCTTCAGCTAAATAATGTGTATTTTAATAAATAATTGCACTGCTTTTTTTGTGTGTTTTTGTTAAGCTATTTAAATTGCCTCGTTGTTTGAATGTGTTTTATTGCACAGCTTTGTTGAATGCTCCATTCTGGTTGGTCAATTTCACCATTCCACAGGTCTACAATTTTCCGCTAACAGACCGTTGGTAAGGAGAACAGACTGTTGCTAAGGACTATCATGGGACTATGTGCAGTCATATCAATCCGCTGAAAGAAGTCTGGTAAATTTAACATCAGCTGTTCGTCAAAGTCAAGTCACAAAAGCGAGATACTGTGCATTTCAATGACTTTCCCTTACATACCACTAAATGCAGCTTGCCGTAAAGGTCACCTATTATGCAAAATGCACTTGTTCATGTCTCTTCTACATCAACATGTGTCCCCTCTTCTTCATGTCTCTTCTACACCAACATGTGTCCACTCTTCTTCATGTCTCTTCTACATCACCATGTGTCCCCTCTTCTCCATGTCTCTTCTACACCAACATGTGTCCCCTCTTCTCCATGTCTCTTCTACATCAACATGTGTCCCCTCTTCTTCATGTCTCTTCTACATCAACATGTGTCCCCTCTTCTTCATGTCTCTTCGACATCAACATGTGTCCCCTCTTCTTCATGTCTCTTCTACATCAACATGTGTCCCCTCTTCTTCATGTCTCTTCTACATCAACATGTGTCCCCTCTTCTTCATGTCTCTTCTACATCAACATGTGTCCCCTCTTCTTCATGTCTCTTCTACATCAACATGTGTCCCCTCTTCTTCATGTCTCTTCTACATCAACATGTGTCCCCTCTTCTTCATGTCTCTTCTACATCAACATGTGTCCCCTCTTCTTCATGTCTCTTCTACATCAACATGTGTCCCCTCTGTGGAAAGAGACTCTGAACGTTTCAGGAACAAAGATTCTCTCTCTTTTTGTCCTGATCCATTTCGAAAAAAACCTGTCTGAAAATGAGCTGATCAGATTTTGGCCACTTTATGATGTCATAACGATTTTTTTGGCTTGTGTAACCATTAGCCAATCAGCAACCAAGGTAACCCCCCCCCCACCACCACCACCTTATCACCTGAATCTCCTCCTAGAGCACCATTGTGCCAAATCTCTCTCAGAGGGGCGTGGGGAGGGGCTCCTTGTTTTCATCTAAAGTAACAGACAGAGAATCAGCACTTTTGAAACAGGGCTGAAACAGAGGGGATTATGGGATGCTGCAATGATCTGTTTGGTGTTTGGAGCCAAACACTTCAGAGACATGTTTCCTATGCATCTGAGACCTATAAGATATTGATGAAAAACAGTATGATAGGGGACCTTTAATGACTCGCTTTAAAGTCCAGACTTGATCTAGAGTAGCGGTGAGATATACGGTCCTCCCCATCCTCCCCTGTGATTTTTGGCATTTGTGTCATGCACACTGTTCCCCGCCCCAGAGCCCGGCACAGAGGGCCTCCTGATAGAGTTCGTAATTAGAAGCAGCTCAAGGATTTAATGAAGAGACGCTCACTTGATGGCAGCAGCGCTTGAGACATTGCCAGTGGCTCCGACTTCAAAGCTGGAGATATGGCTCCCCAGCAAAGACTGCAACGAGATAACATGTCATGGCTTTCTTTTGATTCGTGGCATGCCAGGGCCATTACTCTGTAAGTTTGCAGCGAGTAAGGGCATGCAAATGGTTGATCAGTGTGGCATTGTGCTACTGGGAAATAAGTATCATCAGCAATAGAGCCCTGTAATGATGCGAGAGGGAGGCAAGATAAGATAGTCTGCGTGCATTTCCTCCCCCTGCTGATTCGCAGTGAGTAACAGGCAGGATCCTATCATCTACGTTACACTGCGCTGCCTTCCAGAAACTAACTCTGGGGGAGCTTTGTGAACAACCTAAACATCTCAGAGGAGGAGGACGTGTTTCAAAGTCACGCTGCAAACACGGTTTCTCCTCAGGAAATGTTAAATGATATTTGCAATGTATGATTAATACAGGCACAGCCCACTCTCTTCAGTCTGCGTACAAATGACACGACTTTGCAAAGGCGTGCAATAGATACGCAGAAGTCCGATTTTGCGTGCATATGATACTCCCACGTTACGTTTGTTATGAACATATCTTAAATACGTTTATTTTCTACATATCTTTGCCATTTATTTAACCCTAACCCTAACCCAATAAGCTGCTGTGTCGTTTATTGCACCGCAAACATTAAAGCTGTCATTGGAACGGCGATCAAGCCTGAAGCCACAGAGCTCTTTGTTTTAATGTTTGAGGTGCAATATCAGCGTATCATATGCACGCAAAATCGGACTTCTGCGTATCTATTGCACGCCTTTGCAAAATCGTGTCATTTGCACGCAGACTGTGAGACCGGGTTGAATGACAGCTATCTAACCTAGTAGTATTTGCTCGTTAGGTTAGGTAAGTATTGGTTAAGTGCCGTGTTAATGACACAGCACTGTACATGGCGTTGTGCCGCTCTGTGAGGATTAATGAAGGATATAATGTCCACAGCTGCATTGCTGAAGGGTTTACACCCCCGCGTTCATTTCATATTAACTGAGTGTGTTCCTCCGACTTCATCCAAGTGATAAGATACTTTCTTCTTCACTTTGTGGTGCCCTCAAATTGCATTAAGCTATTTATAATTCCCTTTTATACTGTTACATAACATATTTCCATAGGGTTCATACTGTATAAACACTGACTCTTGGGAAGGATTTAAGAGATCAGGCGTTTTTATTTTCATATTATGAATCTCTAGATCTGATTACGTGAGTCTCAAGTTAGATTGGGATGTATTCTCTATTTCATGGTGTTTTAAATAGTATAAGTGGCACAGCCATTATGTTTCCCACCGGCCCCTGGCCCCCCTGTCACTGAAGAAAAACCACATGGGGTTTTTAGAAACTTTGACGGCTGTTGAAAAGAGATCTTCAAACATTGAATCATAATCTATCCAGCTTGATTAAATTCAAAAGAATAAAAAGTTGAGTTTGACTTGATTTTTATTCTGTTAGCTCAAGCAAGGTCTTGGGGGTTTTCTTTATTTCTATATAAGACCCCTGCTTTGAGGATCATGCACACCCCCTTTAGTTCTCTGTGGTTACACTAAACCCCGAGTACTCTATCCTACAAAGAAAAGATGCAAGATGCATTCATGAGCAGCACATCAATATTCCTTGTTTGTGGAGGCTTTCTTTTGTCTGAATAAGCTGACTTTTTTTCAAACTCTTGCAGTCATTTTGACTAAGGACGTCACATTATTAAATTAATGAACATGACTTGCAAATCCCTATTAAATAATTCTGTCCCTAATTAAGAGAGAAGAAGTTCTTCTGCAGGAATGAATCCAGCCTCAGGTTACTTCCCATTTAATCTTCTTTAACATGTGTTGAAATAACAAACGACGGCTGTTTAAAGTGCACAAATAAACATGTCTAACACATAAGCACATTCACCACCCAGAGGAATATGTAACCCTTAACTCAAATAGAGATTACATCTCAGAGATGTGTTTGTGTTGTCTGGCGTCCTGTGTTTGGCTGTGGAAACATTTTGCTTTTTCTCAGTCCCAGAAGACGACAGGAAGTGACACCTGTGTGTTTTGTTTTGAGGCTGAGAATAAGAAAGAAAATGCAGATTACAGGATGTTTACACAGCAGGCTTTTGATTGTTCCTCTCTTTTAAGCAGTGCAAAAATAATATTATAAAAATACCAATACAAAAAAAATATAAAGTTAATAAAAAATAATAGAAATATGATAAATAATACAAAAAAATAATCAATCAATAAATAAAAAATGTGTATATATTAGCAGGAATAGGTCTGTAACTACTTATGATTTTACTATTCTGAAACATGCTCTGTAATTTAATGATTTGACCGATAAATTGTCAGCTCCGATGTACTAATAGAAAGTGTTTTCTAAGAGAGGTGCAAACACCCTACAAAACTGTGTAATCCCAAATGTCCCCCAGCGCTCTGGTCCGTGTTGTGTGCGTCACTTTTTAGTGTCCCCCTGGTTTCCGTTGTGTTTTAAGCTTCTTGCATCGTTTCGTTTATTTGCAGTGTTTTATTTATGCAGCACTTTTCGTAAACGCAGCGTATGTTTCGTGAAGTTGCTGAAGGTGTTTCTTCACTTGCATGTGTTTTGGCACATTTGTGTTTTTATATTTGCATTGTTTTTGAAACTGCAGCATGTTTACCGTAATGGAAATCTTTTGGGACGTTGTAACGCATTTGCACCTGTCGGCCACCGTACAGGGGGAACCCTTCGATGAACAACAGTTGAAAAATAAGATTTGCACACTGAGCATCTTGTTTACATTTAAAGCTCCTATGTTGCTCCTATAACTTAGTGTCCCTGTTTATAAATCAAATGGCAGAGGACAGGGAGGCTGTGGCTCAGTGAGTTAGTGCGCTTATTTAAGGATAAAATCAAATACAATCTCAATTTATTACAGCCCCAAATCACAAGAAATGCCCTGTACAAAGCAAACAAACGCAAAGACAAAATCAAAATACCACCGTATAAAAACACAACCTAGTCTCACAAAAAAACGTGTAATAACTACGTTGGTCCACAACGTAGGACGTAGTATTTCTACAAAAACGCCTCTGAAATTGTAGGATCCCTACGTTTTTTTTCACCATTCATTCCAATGGCTGGCGTCTATGTCATGTGATCTTCAAATTTCTCCCTGCAGAAAAAAAAAACATGGCCGAACTTCGTTTTATTCTCGGTGGAAAATGCCTATTTAAAGTTACTTTGGCCATTAAAATGCGTTTTGATGTCATTTGATGCGAGAAATATGAGTTGTTATTTCAGATTATCTGTGCAGTGGATGTACATGATCTTTAGTTTGCTAGTTATTACGAAGATTACTTCAGGAAATTGCGTCCATAGAACGTTTTCATTGTTACCAAGGTGGTTGCTAGGGACGCTGCTATCGATATTATTTCTGTTATGTTGTGTAACTGTTTAATGGTGTTATCTTTATTGCTACCCCCTTCCCCGTCAATGTATAGTGTTGGTCCACAGCGCAAACATATTAGTTTGACAAAATCCACATCTAAAGATACATTATTTTCCCCTGTGCAATTCCAGTCTCACATCTCACAGCACATCGTCAACAACAAATACCGGAAACAGACCGAAAACACTTTATTCCGAGTGTGCTTGCTTTTCTCTTTGAAAGTCATCACATAACGACATTGTAATACACGGTCCGGCTGCATTAAATGTTACATATCTGCCGTAGTTCTGTATTTATAGAGCCCTGATGAGAAGACTTCTAGACAAACAGGAGAACTCAGCAATTAAACAACATCTTACATTTATTTTCACACAATACGTCTCCTTGCAGTATCAACACTAATTCGGCTGACTTTTATATTTGATCCAATTGGTAGATAGGCTGTATTTACACCATAAAGGTGCACAGCTGATAGAAAGGGACACCTGGTGGTTAAAGCATGTTATTGAATTTCATTATTTTTATTATTAGATATTAATAGAATCCCTATAAAGCAGGGGTAGCCAACACGGTGCCCGCGGGCACTTAGTCGCCCGCAGGGGCCACGTGAGTCGCCCGTGGGGCATGTTCTAAAAATAGCTCGCCAAGCAAATCCAAAATGTATAAAATACACAAAACAAAAAAAGGAAATGTAACTAAAAGAATCTACCCTATGCATAAAGGAAACCTAAATCATAGCGAACTCTATCTACTTACTACAACTCTATATCTATCTCACACCCCTCCTCCCCCACCCCCACAATGAATATCGACCAATCACGTTCTTGCTTGATTTGCGGTACCAGCGTTGCAGTCGGGAAGAAAAGCAATGTGGCACCTCCCCGCTGATTGTCCTTCTCGCAGAATCTACACAACACATCAGCCCCATTGAACAGCCTATCAGTAGGGGTGTAACGGTTCACAAACATTTCGGTTCGGTACGTACCTCGGTTTTTAGGTCACGGTTCGGTTCGGTACGTTTTCGGTACAGCAGAAAAAATTATCACAAAACATAACATATTTTTTTTTAAATTATTATTAAACTGTGAATAATGTATTCACTCAAATAAATACAAAATATAATAAAATAAATATTAAGGTGCAGCATTTCGATGAACTGAAATAATCTGTATTTGAACTTTACTGTACTAGTACTCACAAAACATAAACTATTAGTTTTGGGTTTTTAATTATTATTAAACTATGAATATTCACTCAAATAAATATAAAATATAATAAAATAAACATTAAGGTGCAGCTTTTCAATGAACTGAAATAATCTGTATTTGAACTGTACTATACTAGTACCTAAGCAGCCAGTTTGACATTAGGACTTGCTTGTCATTGTATTTTCATGTTTTTTTAAAGAAAAATGAACTTGTCCACATTGCTTGCCGAAAGGGCAGATCTGCTGACACTAACAATGTCTCCTGCTGTGGAGAACACCCTCTCTAGGGACAGAGGTAGTAGCAGATACAGCCAGGTAGCGCTTTGCTAACATGGCAACATAAGGATATTTGGCGTTTGTAATAGCTTTGTCTCGGTCTGAACTTTTTGTGAGTGGTGGAGGCTTAAATGCTAGCGGGAGTTGGGTTTGCACTTCAGTCTTTTGGTACCGGTGATATTCACGTTCGGGTGATGCCTTTTCAAATGAGTGTGCAAGTTTGATGTATTGCCAGCCGCGTAACCAATTTTAGTTGAACAATGCCGACAAACAGCGTTGGTTCGGTCCACCTGTCTTTGTCCGTCATCCTTGTACGTAACTGCGAAACCAAAATGTTCCCAAACCGGAGACTTCAATTATGCTGGAGGATTTTCGAGCTCAACTTTATCTGCGTTCGCCATTTCGACAGTTCCTCAAATTACTGACTACATTTGAACGCATCCCTCTGACCAGCTCGTCCAATGAAATGACTTGCTCGCTCTATGACGCGTTGAACACAATGGGAGCAAATTACTCTGAATGCTGCGACGCAGCACCTGAGATTACTTCCAAGAAGTTGTTCACGTTCTCAATTTTTTACGTTTAACGTTATATTCGTTCGGTACACTTCGGTACACACGTGTACCGAACCGAAGGGCCCGTACCGAATAATTTCGGTACGGGTACGTGTACCGTTACACCCCTACCTATCAGGCCAGCCTATACTGCACATGAGGGGCAGAGTTTTACTGTGTGTGTTGCAACTTGCATATATATTTATTGCACTTGACGCACACACACGCATGGCGTAATTTCTACTGGGGAGTGGACAGGGGGGACATGTCCCCCGCTCTTTTCGATACCCCGTTTGTGTCCCCCCACTTTACAAATATGTTTATTATTATTTTTTAACGCAAGCCGTCATCGCCACGTAGGAGCACACAGCCTCTGTGAGCGAGCGAGAGAGAGGGAGAGAGAGAGACCGAGCGAGAGAGCTAGGGAGGGAGGGAGAGAGAGAGAGCAATAGAGCTAGGGAGAGAGAGAGCTAGGGAGGGAGAGAGAGAGAGCGAGAGAGCTAGGGAGGGAGAGAGCTAGGGAGGGAGAGAGAGAGAGCGAGAGAGCTAGGGAGAGAGAGAGAGAGCGAGAGAGCTAGGGAGAGAGAGAGAGAGCTAGGGAGAGCACACTTTTATCTATTTAATATAGATAAAGTAAGAAATCATTCCAATGTGTACTATAGGGCAGTAAAAAAAACAGTTTAAAAGGGGAGTGATTAGTAAAATATGCATAAATAAAAAGAAAGAATGCTAACTAGGTAACATAAGATAAGAATAAACAAGTTTAAATGATTTGTTATTGGTTGTGATCATATTCTAAAGATGATTGGAGTATTGAAAAGTATACAGCTCCCTTTCATCTGAGTGTTGAGAGCTGTATCCATAAATTCATTTTGTGCTCAAAGTGCACCAGATTGATGCATTTCACTTCAACATTTAAAAAAACATCTAGAGGAGGTGAGGACCCCCCTAGAGGAGGTGAGGTCCCCCCTAGAGGATGTGAGGTCCCCCCTGGAGGATGTGAGGTCCACCCCCAAATAAAGCAGGTTAAAATAATTAAATTGAATACATGTTCTTTTAGTAAACACTGAAAACGGGTCCCACAGACCCAAACAGCACACAAAGGTTAAAGGTCAGCATATAATAATGTTAAAATGTGCTAAATATATACACTGCAAAAAACAAAAAAAAGAGGAGTAAAAGTAGCTCACGACTTGTTTTATTTTTTGAAAGTAGCCCTCATCCTAAAAAAGGTTGGTGACCCCTGGTGTAAAGTATGTTCATTACTCGTTATTCTATAGTTAATTAAAGACTGTATATAATGACTATTTTGCAGATCCCTTTCAAGATTTCAAGATTTTCTAAGGTGTATTGACATAATCATATTCACAAACGGTGTAGTTATGCATTGAATGAAAAACTTGGGTCGCAGGTTCCTCAACAGTGCATTACAAGACATCTATCAATATTTGAGCATACCTCCAGCAATGTTAACCTCTTAAGCCCGAGGGTCCCCCCAGGGGACCCCTCCCACCGTTTTTTTATGAGACTATGTCTCAGGGCTTCTTAACATTTATGAAACTATTAATGTTACATACCCTTTTAACGCTAAGAAACTCCGCTAACTGACAATGTGAACCATTTTTAGCTAAAAGAAACACAAGAGTAATACCAAGCCTTTGAATTAGCATGGAGCGAAAAAATGCTAACTAATGCTAACGGATTTTGCACAGCACTCACGGTAGAAATGCCCTTATTACTTATCGTAACTGCACAAACAAGATATACGATTTAAAGCTGAGACTCCACAGATTCCACACATGTAATATCATCACTGTAGGACCCCGAATTGCGGAGCTATCAGCCAGAAAGAAAGTAAACAACATCCGGTTTCAAAAATATTACAATAATTTCGTCTTACCTTTTTTGATTTGTGATCAAAAGTTGTGTTCACCGGAATAAAAACGCCGCTCAAGGTTAATCCAATGTCTTTGTGTCACGTAGAAATTTTGACTGATAATCCTTCATCATATTTATGGCAATATACTGGGTATAAAGTTTCGCCGTCCAGGCGTGCACTTTTAGATATGCTTTGTCCGTTTCTCTATTACGTCCGCTATGGTAATGTTTACGTTGATTTGGGAACTGCCCATCGATTCTATTGGTTCTGATGGTTAAGAAAAAGGTGTAAATCACACGAATCGACCAATGGGTTCCAGAGATATGGTCCTGCGTAAAGTATAAAGAATGCCAGCCAGTTTAAGTACTTTACGCAGGCGGCTTCATTTATTGTTTACTACATAACAGCAGGCATTACAGCAGGACCCAGAGCGCACGGAGCCCAGAGCGGACAGCAGATAACGGAATTGCAGTTTTATTGCTTATAGATTATCAGAACATTTCAAAGGGGACACAGCCCCATTGGATATTAACCTATGGATTAACTACATCATCGTTTTTATCGTTTTAATGCCATTGAAGACCAGTTTAGACCAGGCAAAGACGAAGGTAAGCCATTAGCCTAGCACCTAACTCCACTTGTTTTGATGTACGTTTTTGTTGATAACGTCGCAAGTTTGTATCTTTCAGTGTTGAGGTGGGCACCGTTAGATTCTGTGTCTTTACGATCAAAAACGATGTGTTGGATGTGCAGCTAGGATAAGTAATAAGGGAGCTAGGATAAGTAATAAGGGACCTAGGAGTGATTTTCGGTGCAGTAATAGGTTAGCATTTTTCGCTCGGGGCTAATTCAGATGCTCACTGTTAGCATTGTGGTTTTTTTTGAAAAAATAAATGAAAAAGATCAGTTAAATGAGTTTTTCCCCGTTATATGGATATAAAATATTCATAGTTTATTAAATAGTAAGGTTCCTTAGACGTTGTTTCCTGCAAATGACGCGATTTCGGTCCGTGGGGCCTATAAGTGCTATATAAATAAACTTGCCTTGCCTAAGAGGATAACAGAGTATGTTCTTATATTTTATTTTTATTTTTTATTTTTTTCACAACAGTTGTATTTGGATGGAATGAATACCTATAGTGAAAATTCAAAGTAATAAAATGATTTTTACAGTGAAAAAGTTCAAATGGAACTGATGGTTCCCAAATTACCCAGAGGTGAGTCCGCCTGGACTTTATTTTTCTAAACCTCTCTAAAAAGGTCAAATTTAACTTGTTTTGCATCAATCTTGATACAGGGTACTTATTATATGTTATAGTTTGGATTCCTAAAGCTTTTAGTCTACTAACCCATCATTCAAGGGTGGTTTTTACTATAAGTAATGGGTATTTTTTAGGCGGACATTAGAATTTACATGTTTTTACTATGTTCCATCTGAATTTACTTTAAAATAAAAACATCTATATTGATTCTGACACTTCTACATCCAACTCACAGATGTAACCTTGCTTTGAGAGAAAAGATGATTAATTTACCCCTTTTAGAAGTGAAGATATAGTCTTTGTTGTGTTAGTGGCATTTTCGAGCCTGAAACCTGAAAAACAGGCTCAGGGCTTAAGAGGTTAACTATGTTGAAGCACTTATTTTAACTGATATTATACATATGTATTATACTCTTATAAGATGTATGTAGATAGTATAAGAAATGTGCAGAATATGACAGTTTAATGGTGGAGGTACACAAATATTGAAAGATGTCTTGTGATGCGCTGTTGAGGAACCTGCGACCCAAGTTTTTCATCTCCGGCCTTGTCAGGTATTGAACAATCAATAAATAAAGAACACAGAATTATTAAATAAAACACAGAATTTGTGTGATTATACTAAATGATTTACAAATAAACACCACTGCATATTTACAACTGTTACACATGCTGATGTAACGCAAATGTTTCCAACTTGGGATCAATAAAGTATATCTTATCTTAAGATGATCGATGGCTACTGCCATATTTGCAAAATGTGCCTCTGAACCTTGACAAGTGCATGTTTCAGGCTTATCAATTAATGTAATGTAATGTAATCAATTAAAACTAAAGATCATGTACATCCACTGCACACATAATCTGAAATAACAACTCATATTTCTCGCATCAAATGACATCAAAACGCATTTTAATGGCCAAACTAACTTTAAAATAGGCATTTTCCACCGAGAATAAAACGAAGTTCGGCCATGTTTTTTTTTTCTGCAGGGAGAAATGTGAAGATCACGTGACATAGACGCCAGCCATTGGAATGAATGGTGAAAAAAACGTAGGGATCTTACAATTTCAGAGGCGTTTTTGTAGAAATACTACGTCCTACGTTGTGGACCAACGTAGTTATTACACGTTTTTTTATGAGAAAAAAAACATGGGTTGAAAAACATTATACAACACCATGCATCCACAGAAGTATTGCCATGTGATAAAAGCATGTGACTGAAGTTGACACGGTGTGTGCAGCAAGCAGGACCCAAATGCAGATTTAAAGTGCAAAACCTTTATTTCAAGGATACGTAACAAACATAGACAAAACAGAACACTCACCGGTGAACTCAGTCACAACGAAAGAAGCACCAACACTGAACACAGGAAGAGACAAGACTAAATACAGGGAGGGGTAATCACAAGACGAGAAACAGCCGGGCAGGGGAGGAGAAACACAAGGGCCACAGGTGAACACAATCAGATAACGAGACACACCAGGGAACTAACGACGGGAGGAAAACACACAGGGAAAAGGACCAGACAATAACCAGGGAGGAAAACATGACATCAAACACCCAAAACATACAAAACTACATAAGAGAATCCTGACAGAACCCCCCCCTCAAGGGACGGATTCTAGACGTCCCAAAGAACCACAAAAGTCCAAAACCCCAAGCAGGGTGGGTGGAGGGGGTCCGGAGGCGGGACACAACACTAGGCGCACCAGGGAGGGTGGAGGGGGTCTGGAGGCGGGACACAACACTAGGCGCACCAGGGTGGGTGGAGGGGGTCTGGAGGACGGGCCCTGAAGGGATCTCGGGCGGACGGCCCGGGGGCAAGGCCAAGTCCAGGGTGGAAATCTCGGGCGGACGACCCGGGGGCAAGGCAGAGACCAAGGAGGGGGTCTCGGGCGGACGGCCCGGGGGCAAGGCAGAGACCAAGGAAGAGTCAGGGGGCCGAGCATGAGGGTGAAGGCAGCGGCAGGAAGAGTCAGGGGGCCGGGCTCGAGGGCGAAGACCACGGCACTCAGGGGGCCGGGCTCGAGGGTGAAGACCACGGCTCTCAGGGGGCCGGGCTCGAGGGCGAAGACCACGGCTCTCAGGGGGCCGGGCTCGAGGGCGAAGACCGCGGCTCTTAGGGGGCCGGGCTCGAGGGCGAAGACCGCGGCTCTCAGGGGGCCGGGCTCGAGGCCGAAGACCGCGGCTCTCAGGGGGCCGGGCTCGAGGGCGAAGACCGGACAGCTCCGGAGGCCGGGCAGGAAGGCGCTGATGGGACAGCTCCGGAGGCCGGGCAGGACCCGGTGTCGGTGGGACAGGCTTCGGCAGGATCCCCCACGGAAGAGGACCAGGAGTTGGCAGGACCCCCGGCGAGACAGGGTACGGCGGGGCCTCCAACGGGACAGGACACAGGGTTGACAGGACCCCCGGCAGGAGAGTAGTCGGCGGGGCCTCCAACGGCACAGGACACTGGGTTGGCAGGACCCCCGGCAGAAGAGTAGTCGGCGGGGCCTCCAACGGGACAGGACACAGGGTTGGCAGGACCCCCGGCAGGAGAGTAGTCGGCGGGGCCTCCAACGGCACAGGACCCTGGGTTGGCAGGACCCCCGGCAGAAGAGTAGTCGGCGGGGCCTCCAACAGCACAGGACACGGGGTTGGCAGGACCCCCGGCAGGAGAGTAGTCGGCGGGGCCTCCAACGGCACAGGACATAGAGTTGGCAGGACCCCCGGCAGGAGAGTAGTCGGCGGAGCCTCCAACGGCACAGGACACTGGGTTGGCAGGACCCCCGGCAGGAGAGTAGTCTGCGGGACCTCCAAAGGCTCAGGACATGGGGTTGGCAGGACCCCCGGCAGAAGAGCAGTCTGCGGGACCTCCAACGGCCCAGGACATGGAGTTGGCAGGACCCCCAGCGGAACCTCCAACGGCACTTGAATAGGGATTTGAACGGAGACTCGAGAGGAGACCTGAGAGGGGACTCGAGAGGAGACTCGAGAGGGGACTCGAAAAGGGACTCGAGAAGGGACCTGAGAGGAGACTCGAGAGGTAACTGGAGAGGGGACTGGAGAGGGGACTCGAGAGGGGACTGGAGAGGGGACTGGAGATGGGACTCGAGAGGTGACTTGAGAGGGGACTCGAGAAGAGACTCGAGAGGGGACCTGAGAGGGAACTCGAGAGGTGACTTGAGAGGGAACTCGAGAGGTGACTTGAGAGGGAACTCGAGAGGTGACTTGAGAGGGAACTCGATAGGGAACTCGAGAGAGGGCTTGAGAGGAGACTCGAGAGGGGATTCGAGAGGGGACTCGAGAGGGGACTTGAGAGGGGACTTGAGAGGGGACTCGAGAAGAGACTCGAGAGGGGACCTGAGAGGGATCTTGAGAGGGAGCTTGAAAGGGAACTCGAGAGGGGACTCGAGAGGAGACCTGAGAGGGGGCTCGAGAGGGGACTAGAGAGGGAACTGGAGAGGGGACTCGAGAGGGAACTTGAGAGGGGACTGGAGAGGGGACTCGAGAGGGAACTGGAGAGGGAACTGGAGAGGGGACTCGAGAGGGAACTGGGGAGGGGACTCGAGAGGGAACTGGAGAGGGAACTTGAGAGGGGACTTGAGAGGGGACTTGAGAGGGGACTGGAGAGGGGACTGGAGAGGGGACTGGAGAGGGGACTGGAGAGGGGACTCGAGAGGGAACTGGAGAGGGGACTTGTGTCGGTCGGTACGCCGCCAGGACTCGGGGAGCTGGTGTTGGCTGGAGAGCCAACAGGAGACGAGGTGCTGGAGTCGGTCGGTACGCCGACAGGACTCGGGGAGCTGGCGTCGGCTGGGGAGCCAGCAGGAGACGAGGTGCTGGAGTCGGCCGGTACGCCGACAGGACACGGGGAGCTGGTGTTGGCTGGAGAGCCAACAGGAGACGAGGTGCTGGAGTCGGCCGGTACGCCGACAGGACTCGGGGAGCTGGCGTCGGCTGGGGAGCCAGCATGAGACGAGGTGCTGGAGTCGGAACTGGGGCCGGAACCATGGCTGCTGGGGCCAGAACTGGGTCCATGGCTGCTGGGGCCAGAACTGGGTCTGGGATCATGGCTGCTGGGGCCCGGGCTGCTAGTCTGGCCTTGCGACGACTCCTCTTAGCAGCCGCCTGAATACTCCGTGGACCTCCATAAGCCAGCCGAGTTCCCGAATACGACTCCTGGGCAGGAGCAGGAACTGGGGCCGGTACTGAGGCTGGAACTGGAGCCGCTGGAACCGGAACAGAGGCCTGGACCCTGGCTGCGTGGGCCAGGAAATCGAGCAAGTGAACATAGCTCTGCGGGCCGGTACTGGTGCATGGATCCATGGCTGTGGAAACCGGAACTGAAGCCGGGACCATGGCTGTTGGAGCACGGGCTGGAATCCTGGCCCTGCGTCTCCTAGAGGCTTTCTGGAGACTCTGTGGACCTCCAACAGGACAACTTGTGAAACGTTGTAGCCACTCAGGCAACGAACTCCTCAACCAAGGCATCTCAGCCACCGCCATTCGTGCCCCTTCGAGGATAGCCTCTTTGTCCCTTCTAGAAGAGGCTCCCTTCCACTCGGCATGACGACATTGCAGAGAAAAGTCCAGATCGAACAGATCCAACTCGAACTCATGAAAATCCGCTGGGTACTCCAAATCGTAAAAATCCGCTGGGTCCATTGTTGGTTGGTGCTTTCTGACACGGTGTGTGCAGCAAGCAGGACCCAAATGCAGATTTAAAGTGCAAAACCTTTATTTCAAGGATACGTAACAAACATAGACAAAACAGAACACTCACCGGTGAACTCAGTCACAACGAAAGAAGCACCAACACTGAACACAGGAAGAGACAAGACTAAATACAGGGAGGGGTAATCACAAGACGAGAAACAGCCGGGCAGGGGAGGAGAAACACAAGGGCCACAGGTGAACACAATCAGATAACGAGACACACCAGGGAACTAACGACGGGAGGAAAACACACAGGGAAAAGGACCAGACAATAACCAGGGAGGAAAACATGACATCAAACACCCAAAACATACAAAACTACATAAGAGAATCCTGACAGAAGTGACGGGACTGATGAACGGAAACTAGGTGATGGAAATAAGTTTACAAGGAAGAGAGATGCGAAGAGATGGGTTTTGAGTTTGCTTTTAAAGGAGTCAACGGAAAAAGCTTCACGGATCTGAAATGGAAGAATGAGAATAATGAAAAGGCTCTGCCACCTACGGATGATTTTTGGATTCTGGGGATGGAAAGGAGACTGGCATTGTGTCATGGGAGCCATGGTAGATATTTGCGGGGTAATTAATGATCAGGTTCAATCCCCACTGCAGTCAGCATGTCGTGGTGTCCCATTTGTTTACAGTAAACAAAACACAGTATTGTATTGATGTACATTAAAGTTTTTGCTTTGTAATAAAAGCAAAATATTTTAAGCTATAATAAAAAATATTGCCTGCAACAAAATGAAGTATTTTTTTTCACAAACTTAAAAACTCTACTTAGATCTAATATAAATATGAGGTTAGTCCAAAAGGAAAAATGTATTTATAACAAAGTAATAAATGTTGTGCGGTCTCCAGAATGAATCATCTGGTTACTTTGTGTCAATGTAAATATATATCTTAGACGGAAGCATTATTTTTTACTTGACTCAAATTAATTTGTTTAGGTCAAAAAATTAAGTTGGAATAAACAAAAAAAATTAGCTGTAACAAATTAGTGAATTTTTTTCAAGTTAGTCCAAAGTATCAATTTTTTCAGTGCAAGACACTTCCCCCCAAATTGCTCCTGTGTGGACTGCCCACAGTATTGAGGGTATAAGTCACTTTGGATAAAAGCGTCTGAGAAGGACAACAGCCATAATGAATCAAACTAAATCTAATTTATTTTCCATGTAGGTGGTGTTGGGGGGAGAACCTGCATGTTGCACAGCTAACAATATCTTCCCTTGGACACTTAATCATGATATGAAAACGTTTTTGCATAAATTATCTTGAATATTAATATTTTAATCTCATATGATCTCTGGCAGGAGAAGCAATTATTTTGTGGTGATGGAGTGTCACAGCTAAATGAATAACCAGTTGTCATGCACACTACTGAGGACAGCGGGAACATAGAGCCCAATATATCCGCAATTAACTTCTAACCTCCATTCCTCTCCACAGCGTAAATAACATTTATGTTCCACAGTTTCTATCAGTGGAGCTTGTTCTGCAGGGTTAGGCGTATTATCAACTAATTACATCGGCTCACACACAGACTCCGTTATTCTCATTAATCTGCCAGTCTCCCCCAACTCTCACTATCTTCACCTAATGAGTATTTATGACCTAGAATTGTTCCCTGTGATATAGGAAACTGCACATATTTATTGGGCATTATTCCTCAT
This sequence comes from Pogonophryne albipinna, assembly GCA_028583405.1. Classification (NCBI taxonomy): domain Eukaryota; kingdom Metazoa; phylum Chordata; class Actinopteri; order Perciformes; family Artedidraconidae; genus Pogonophryne; species Pogonophryne albipinna. The sequence goes on from CM053243.1 coordinate 8,165,221, forward strand.
GCTGAATTGAAGGTATTGTCACAAAAAAGCACTTTTTCAGAGTGACAGCCAGATTGATAGATATTATTCTTTAAAAGCATATTCCAAATGCAAAACAAGGTAAACCTCGATGGGTTTTCCTCATTATGATGTTACACAAGTCAGTTATCCAATATGATGATGTATCAGCCTTTCATCAGCCTTTCCTTTTGGTCTGCAAATCACATCCCACCAAATGAACACCAATGCTTTCAGTTCCCATTTAATCTTTGACACTCTGCGTTCACTATGTGGAGTCAATAGATCTACGTTTGTATGATTATCAAAACTAATGTTAAATCAACTTGAAGGCATTTGGTTGAGAACTGTTCAACTTGTTCTAACTTATTCTGTGTATTGTGCATTCTTTAAGTTATTTTCCAACACATTGTACATGATAGGGATGGGAATTTGAAAGCAAATGTATATTTGAATATTCGACCCCCAAAAAAACGGTTAACCGATTAACCGAAATGTACATATCCTATTTAAAAAAAAAGAAAAAGTGGGGAAAAAAAGATTTTTTATTTTGAAAAATAAATAAATACATGTTCAAATAAGTATAGAAACCAAGTGGAATTTGTCAAATGTATTGAACTGGTGATCACAGTTTGAACAGTTGACAGCTATAGGCCTACAGCTTTCATGCTTAAAACATAACTTGTTTTTTAAATGAAAGACGGATCATACACGAACAACATAACGGTTAGGGTAACGTAACCCGTGACAACAGAGATCAACAACCTATAACAGGGCCGATGCACAGAATGCAGCTATTCAATACTCATTCTTGTTTAAGAATATGAGCATGTCTACTCAGGGGAGAGGCGGGTGCGGAGGCGATTCACAATCAGGCCAGCTGTAGAGAAGACCCTCTCAGCTGGGATTTGGGCATAAAATGAGGTTTGAGTCTGAGTGATCTGCGTGTAGGGAGGGGCAGCACCTGCAGCTCTGCCCGATGCGAGGGACCGGTGAGCGGAGCAAAACACACCTTTAGACCTAACACACTTAGCTATGGCACTGTCGTATACTTAAGCAATAGCTCACGACAGGCCGTGGTATATGCTCATTATATCACAGCTAAGGGGCGTGGTTCGGCCCGACGCGAAAAATACAATAAAAATATTCAAAACTCATATTCTCATATTCGGATACCTGAATAATTTCGAATATTCTATGAATCGTTCCCATCCCAAGTACGTGATCGGCTAAGGGGCGGGACAACTCTAAGCGGTTGACCAATCACAACAAAGCCGGCCAGCTAACCAATCAGAGCAGACTGGGCTCTGGTTTCAAACAGAGGGTGAAAAGAGGTGCTGTGACAAAACATATTCCAAATGTGTGAAATGTACCTGCAGCTTTCTTGCATTTCAGTTTGCTTATTCGTGGTTAAATGCATTTATTGTAAGTCGCTTTGAATAAAAGCATCTGCTAAATGAGATGTAATGATCAATAAAGATCAAATCTGATCAAATCGAATGTTATTAACAATACTGCCTCTTTTAAAATCATATCTGCTCCTTTTTTGGTTCATGCTTATTTACGTATATAGTGTGTAGAAAAAGGGGACGTTTTTTAAATGATGCATAGGGAGAGAAAGGGGAATAATAAGTTAAAAGGACCCTCTGTGTGTGTGTGTGTGTGTGTGTGTGTGTGTGTGTGTGTGTGTGTGTGTGTGTGTGTGTGTGTGTGTGTGTGTGTGTGTGTGTGTGTGTGTGTGTGTGTGTGTGTGTGTGTGTGTGTGTGTGTGTGTGTGTGTGTGTGTGTGTGTGTGTGTGTGTGTGTGTGTGTGTGTGTGTGTGTGTGTGTGTGTGTGTGTGTGTGTGTGTGTCAAAGACTCATGGAGCTGTTGGTCCATGTAGTTTGTTCAGACAGAACACCTGGCCTTTCCAGTCTAATGCAGCCAACAGGAGGGCGGCAGCTCATCTTCTCTTCAACAGTTTTTAAGGTCAAATAAACTCGAGAATAAAACACAGTGTTTCCACTTGAGCCAATGATAGCTTTTTTTGTACAGCATTCATGTTTTGGTTGGATTTTATACACATAAGAGCCAGATTCAAATGTCACATGTGGCACCAGCTTTGTGATACATCGAGCTAATACCAGGCAAAAAGTTTAAAATCATATTCTTCACTTTCAAATGTAAGAGTTTTGACACAGATTCAGTTCCTTAGAGAGACTTACAACCATTATCATATTTGTAAGATAATTAGAAAAAGTGTGTACCATTGAAAACGCTAAAAAAAAGATGTGCGTATAGTCTTCAGTGTGTCTGGAAATGTATTTAACATTCAAGTCAAAGTCAACTTTATTGTCAATCTTTCAGTTTGTGTGTACAGACAGAGAAATCGAAATAACGTTTCCCACAATCCCGAATATAAAAATACAAATATGTATAAAACATTTCCATTTCATGTAAAACTGAATGGACAATTAAGTAATCCAAATAATTGTTCCTCATTGTTATCTCACGTGTTATGTTTTGCAAATAACTATTATTAAAAGCTTCTGCTGGATAATTGAACCCTTCTAGCGATGCTCTGCGGCTCCAAAACCAAAATGCTGAAAGCTGAAACGTTAAAAAAATAAGAGCTTTTGTTTTGATGCTTCTATCAACAGGATGACATCGATTACCATGTGTAAAAACAATGAATGATGATGGTGGGAGCAGACCCGGCGGCAGACATACGTCTCTGGGCGGGCATTTGATTTACCAAAAAAAATGATATGAAACTAATCTTTCAACATAGTTTAAAACAAAAATAAATATTAAGACAAAGCCCTACAAATAACAATAAACAGAATCAGTGGCGGCTCCAGAGTGTTTGTGTTGGGTAATCTATGGTAGGGCTAACCCATACAGCTGGTGGGGCTCAAGTCAGTATTTGCAATGTAAATACATACACGCACCTCTTGACAGTGAAACGCCACGCGTGAGGTTTAGATTATTTCCCTGTCTCAATCCAAATTGAACTGTATGAAATAAAAAGGCACATTTGTGAGATTTTTTGAAATACTAACATAAAATACACATTCTGGTACTCTCTTGAGAAGAGAAATAAATAAATCTATTCCTACACGGCATATTTAAAAAAATGAATACCATTTTAGTTTTTAGTTACTTTGTTCTGAAAGCTGAACCTGCTGCTCCTCACAGAGAGAAGAGGGAAGAGGCTGTGAATTACTTTACATTGTGGATAAGGGTGGATAGCCCCCATTGTTCTGTGTGTCAAAATGAAAGACAGCCCACACACCTATCAATCATCAAACCGTGGGGTCTTATTTCATTACGTGTTGATTTCTATCAACACGTAATGTTGTATCGATGTATATAGAGATGTACTACAGCAAAAGTATTCTCCGTCGGGACTTCCTGCAACAACACCACACCGTTATCTTGATTCTGATTGGCCAGAATACATTATCAAAGATGTTCTATTGAGAAGAGGATCACTACGTGACAAAAGTTTTCAAACCGTTTCTAGTCTTCGGTATTTACTGCTGTCTGTGCAATTTACTCCGCGCGAGTTGGCGGACTTCATTTTGCTTAATTTAAAATCATTTTTCATGGTGGGGCTAAGCAATTTCTTGGTATGGCTGTAGCCTACCCCAGTATACCCTGGCGCCGCCACTGAACATAATAATAAAACAATTAAAATGTTGTATTCAGCCCTGATTAAAACAGCGGGCCCAAATCCTGGATGGGCGGGCCCAAATCCTGGATGGGCGGGCCCGGCCCCATGGGGCCCGCCCATGACGCCGGGTCTGGGTGGGAGAGAGACAGGGCCTACACATTGGTCATTTTAGACATTTAACAAAATGACCAGCTGTTTTCTCTAATAACAGTCGTGTAAAACCACGTGCCAGATTAACAGTGGTTAGGTTTGTCTGGAGTGAAACAGAAATATGAATTAAATGAAGCTCAGTGCAAGTTCAACCAGGAAGACCTTCTTTTCTCATTCACTATACTTTACTATGTCGATGTTACTACTCTTTCTCCTCTCAATAAGTGATCGGGGGCGTCACTCCCCAGCTTAACCAATCACTTCGCTCTATTCTCACAAGCCTATCATAGCGCTCCTCTGACAGCTGTCATTTCAGGTGACTCGACGCAACCCTCCTCCTCCTCCCCTCCTTTTCACCTCCTGTCCCTCTGAATCCAGGGTCAAGCTAAGCCCCTCCCCTTCAGACCGACCCCAACTATCCATTCACCACCACCTATGTCTAGACCCCCGGGGGGTTTCATCGGATCGGTTCTCCCCTCCCGAATGATACTCCTGCACAACGGGGCCTAATCGCCAAAACTCCATAACATCCATTCGTGCATTCCTGGCAATAAATATGTATTCTTACATCAAACCCGTCTCTCCTGATTGAAGTACAGGAAACCATCAGATACAATGACAGTGTTGTGGGTTCAATAAGAACAAATAGAAGCAGATTTATTTATTATTATTATGATATGGTCTGACGCAGGTTCTGGTTTATTTGTATAAGAGCTGCAGGTATATGTATAAACTTAAAATAGCTTCTGAGAACTTGTGTAAATAAAGATTTGCATGCAAGGTTTTGCATAGTGATGGGATGAGTTGAGAGTAAGTGAGAAACACTCTGCATGTGAAGATTACACTGAATATTGTAGTTTTTGTAGCTTCATCACTCACTCAATCTACATTTTAGGCGTTTTCTTTAATTATACTATTATATAGTCTTGCAATTGCACTTTCTATGCCATTTTCTTAATGTCTTTCATTTTTTGTAAAGCACTTTGAATTGCCTTGTGTTGAATAATGCTATATAAATAAACTTGCCTTGCCTTGCCTTGCCTTCTAAAATGCCATTCGATGACATGTGTGTAATTAAAAGTTGAAATATGTAACTTTGGGATGCTAGCCTAAATAAACCTAAATAACACACTCGAGGAAAAAGCAGAATAGGGTCTCTTTAAGCCGAAGACAACAAGTGTGTTCTGATTGGCTAATAGGAAAAATACTGCGCACGTATAGATGGAGATACTCAGATGGGGGGGTTGTTTATTGAAAACATGCCGAAATGTCTTGTTGAAAAGAGTACACATAAACCATTCTAAAATGTAGACATCTCAAAACGGAAATAAAATAGCATTACAAATTTAAAAATAAATATATACATGTGGAAATACCAGTAACACATATAATTCAGGATATTATTGTGCAAGAAATTGATTACTCAATATTAAAAGAGTAATTGTTTTCATCAAATGTCTTTTTAACATCGGATGTTAGCTTGATTAACTCACCGAAGAGTTTAAAACTTCATCTTGGTTTGAACGATCTGCCTTTACTCAGAGTGCCGTGATGTTATTTGATGATAAAAGCTGCATTAAACAAACCTCGACCTCTTTCCGCTGGTTGTCTCTCAGCCTAATGAAATGTGTCCGTCAGACAGATGTTGGTCTTTACACCGCAGTAAGCTCACAGCAGATTCAGGGTCAATGTTTTTTCAACAACTCTAAGTCCTTGTACGTTCATTTTGATTGACTGCGTGTCCGAGGGGAGCTTTTGTGTCATTTTGAAAACCCAAACTTTCCGTTCTTTCATACTCCAGCGCTGTTCAACCTGAAGGACGTTTGAGGGAAGCGATGAGTGATCTGGGACACCGCTGACCTCCACTGGAAAGAAGTTGCATAATGATTGAAATTATTTAAAAGTGAGAGGCTTTAGAGTAATCCACTTTCGAAAATGAAGAGGATAAATCCTGATGAAATATGTGTCCCTAATCCCCTTCATCATAAACATCTGTCCCGGGTTATGGATGTGAATGTTGCCCAACCTGCAGAGAGAGAGCAGATCTGGATTTGGCTCGGATCAACGCTGACCTGATCCCTTTCCCCCTCCATCTGCCATACTTTCATTACTCCTGTTTTTAAAAAGCACATTTGGGAAGAACATCGAAAAGCAGTTGTTTTCCTTGATGAGCCTTGATTTGAATCCCCTTGCTTTAAGCTCACTTTCCTGAACACACACACGCGCGCACACACACATGCATGCACACCATAGACTGTATATATAAAGATGCACACACACACACACGCATATTCAGTTTGTAACTTATCACTTGGTTGGGAGGGTTACTTTCAAAATGTTTCTATTACTTTTACTATAAAGAAGACATTTCATCAGTAACCTCATCTAAGTATCACATCTTAGTATCACATTATAAAAGTAATGTAACCTGATTAGTTTACGTTAACTTTGGATAACCCCAATATCAAATGCAATGCAAATAAAAACAAGAGAAAATAAATATCAATAAGATGTTTTCAGCTGAAGTGTGTTATGAAACAGAACAAAGTAACCTCAGAAAAGAAGAAACCAAGATATTTAGGATCAAAAATGATTTTATTTATATGAGAACCTGTCTTTCATGAAGCACATTCAGACAGTGGCTTATATACCATGTGTTACATATCAAAATGTTCAGGACAATCTCTGGTCTCGCTAGAAATGCAAGTCACTCACCTTAGAGCGCTTTGTGATGACATAAATAGCTCTAAAGCTGAACATTTGTCCTCTGATTTTTGGAAATCTTCAAAACTCTTGTTGAAAACACAGATTTGCTCAAGTCGTCCAACTTATTGGTGTCCTAGATTTGGTTTACCAAAGTCTTAGGTTCACAAAAGTAGTGTCCACAATTTGTAGAAATATCACAGTAATCTGTTCTTTTTTTTGGCCGAGGCACCTTGATATTACAGACCTTACTTCCCACATTATGTGACAGGACCATTAATTCATAACTCCCTGTCGATAGAGAATGACAAATACCAAATGGATTGCCCTTTTTAGAGGTTAATGTACTTTAAGGCTATTATATTTAGTCACATATTTAATAAAAAGAAAGTTATGATGCACTCATTATTCCACAAAGAGGCAGCTTGGTAATGATAATGATCCTGAAAAATGAATTTTGCAGAACGTGATCATTGTGTAATAAATTACCGCTCCCTACTTATCAAACCTTCTTCCCCAGCGTCTTTTAAACTTTTTTCACGACCATGTCTCATGAGGCCCTTGGCATTTAGGTGCCATTTCCCATCGGCATCTTCTGAGTGAAACCTCTGTCATCACCTTGCCTTAATCAGGTTCATATGTATATAAAGTATGCCTTGTGTTGCAGCCTGCGTGGACATCTTTTAGCTGTTTGAGCTAATTATTCTGACATGAAAAAATTGTAACATGTGTGAAGGTCAAGGCTTGAATTTACCCAGAAGACCCTCATGGTGTTAATTTAAATGCAGAGGTTGTACAGAATGAGCAGTATATCCCGCTGTATTTATCCCTTTTAAAGGCAGCAACAATTGTATTATAATCCATCCTGTTTCCACTTTTACATTCAGCTCGGATATTTCTGCTTTTAAACTAAAAGCTTCTCACTCAAACTGTGCAATTTTCTCCAAAGACTATCCTTTGTCTCTTGTGCCCTTTTGACAGTGCTCAATAAGTGCAGTATAAGATGCTGTATTCAAGTGTGGCAGGTTTCCACCTCCAGATTTAATAACAGTAACCAGTGGGTAGCAACATGAGAAGAAGTAGCTTCATAATTTTAAATGTTTTAATCATTATTTTCATCAGTCAAATGTATTATGTACTTCTAACCCCTACTGTTGAATGTGATATACTAGTCTAGACGGTTTGCAACACTGTGGTAATATATGACTTTGTTTAAATATAATTTATTGTGGCATAAACTCAAAGTGCAATTGTGACTAAGCTTTCTATTTCCTACTATACTATTACTACTGATCTAATGTATCAGTTTCAAGTTGTTGTGAAATAAAGTGGTGCAGAAATGAGTCCTAAAACCCGGATGTGAGTTTGCATTTCACCACTTGCTTGTTTCAAAGTCAAATGTTTTTTTTAAATGTGATTTGAGTTGCCTGCCTGTAATAAGGTCCGTGGTTAACACAAGTTTAAGAGATTGTCTGTGCCTGAATGAGCATGACATCATATTGAATATTAGCCGCTGTGGGGGAAACATCTGAAGCAATTGGAAACAGAACTCAAAGAGACACGAGGAGAGCTGGAGCTTTGATGGCAAACACTGACGGTTTATTTGGAGCTTCGGCCGGAGAATTCACAAGACATGTCACGGGCCACGATCTGACCACACGGTTGAGATGCCATGTCAATTCTCAAGAACTCTTCTGTAGTTCAAGGTTTTAACTAGTTCGGAGTGTAATAATCAACATTCTTCATCAGCGAGACTAAACAAATATGGACCCTGAATCTAACGCTCTCGTCCATAGAAAATAATGTGCGCCAGGGATCCTACGTTCTAGATGTCCCTGAACAATAAACTTTCTCATGTCAGCTTGTGCTCGGTCATAACAATGCTGGCAACAACAATGCGCCCAAGCTGCCCCCTCCTTAGATAACAGCAATACCCAAGTAGTTTGTTCCAGAGTGTCGGGCATAACAGCTAAATGCTGCCTCTCCATGTTTTGTTGTTACTCTCGGAGCCGATAGCAGACCCGTCCCAGAAGACCTGAGGCACCTTGATGGCTCGTAATTGTGTAAGAGTTCAACCATATACTTTGGTCCTAAACCATGTAATGATTTAAAAACTAGCAATAGTACTTTAAAATCAATTATTTGGCTGACTGGAAGCCAATGCAGAGATTTCAGAACCGGACTGATGTGATCCACTCTTTTAGTGTTAGTGAGGACACGTGTTCTGGATCAGCTGCAGTTCTCTGATGGATATTTTTGTCAGCTCTGTGAATACACTATTGCAGTAGTCGAGTCTACTGAAAATAAAAGCATGGACAAGCTTTTCTAAGTCCTGTTGTAACATTAGTTTTTTAATCCTCGATATATTCTTCAGGTCATAATAAGTAGACCTAATGACTGTTGTAATGTGGCTGTTGAAATTCAGGTCTGAGTCCATCACTACACCCAGATTTCTGGCTTTATTAGTGGTTTTGTAGTCTGCCGACTGAAGCTCTGCGATTACTTTTAATTGGTCCTTCTTTGCTCCAAAAACAATGATCTCTGTTTTTTGTTTGTTCAGTTGGAGAAAGTTCTGAGTCATCCAGTCAGTGATGTGCTCAATGCACTTGCTCAGTGTTCTAATCGGAGAATAGTCTCCTGGTGTGATTTTAAAATAAATCTGGGTGTCGTCTGCATAGATGTGATAGCTTAGATCGCTCTTTTTAATAATTTCAGCCAGAGGTAGCAAATAAATATTAAAAAGCAAAGGTCCTAAGATGGAGCCTTGAGGAACGCCGCATGACATATTTGTCAAAGTTGATGTGTAGTTGCCTATTGAGACAACGTTTTTTCTGTCCTTTAAGTAGGTACTAAACCAAGGCAAATTATTCCCCAACAGCCACCTTTAGCTTAGCGGTGGTGACATGAAACCATGCAACCAACATAGAGTTTTGTTATAGCCTAATGTTCGCTTTCTCTGGTGATTGAATGCACTCATTAACGCTGTTTGATTCCCATTTGGTTTTTTGTCGAGGGAGCCTCTATAATAATAACTTTCAAATATGCTAACATAACAAATATGTGTTTAAATGCTCTTCAGCAAACACAACTGCAGAGCTGCAAACATTACTGAAGTACTGAAAGTCCATGAAGACGTAAGTTGTCTTTGTGTATTTGTGAATGAAGCGCCATCTCATGGTTAAATCCTGAAATTGAAAATCTGGCAACGCCCTCTCAGGAAATAGTGGGAGGGCTTTACATCTCCAGCCACTGGGATCCGCTGGGTTTTCGGCTGGAATCCATTGGGTGGAGTCCTATCTAGAGTGCTACATCTGTAGGTGTACAGAAATACTTAATCACTGCACCAATCTATGGAAGGGTATTTCTTGAACTACACTAATTAAAAACTACAATTCCTCCATAAGCAGCATGATTGAAGTACTGAAGTCTTATGGTTGGTTACAACTAATTATGTGTTTTTCCCCAACCACACGGTGTTGTACATTTTGATGAGAGACTCTGTTGGGTATGCAAGTAGAAAAAGGTAAGCCGTGTTTTCTTTCTCAAACAGAAGTGCTAAAATGTAGAGGTTGAGAACATTAGTCAACATTGCTTCAGGTGAGAGTTCTCTAATAGTGTTTTAGCTCCCACAGGAAACGGGTTGGGAGATTATAATAAAGTGATTTTAGTGCTTGAAACTCTATGGACAGGCTGTACCACAGCACAGGGACCCGGGTGTAGACTAATCAGTAATTTCCCTTCACGAGGATTTGATTTTTGCACCTCTAAGGTATGAAACCTGCCTCCCAATGCAATTTATTCTCCAGCACTGTTCATTCTGCAGCTTATAGCTAAATCATTTTGAAGTAAAGCTGTATCGGGCAATATTTGTATTAATATTGAGCAAAATGACTCTTGCTAATGTGAGGCTGCTAACTACTGATCTGAAAGAAAAGCACAAATCCAGTATGCACCACTGTGCAGCTTTCAGCCACTTTCCACTCAATATATTGGCCTGTTCTACCACAAATGCTGGTTCACAGGAAATTGTGGGAAGCTGCACTGACCCACAACATCACAAGTGCCAGTGTTAGCTACATGTCCAGCATTAAGTGGCACGAGTAGCCAAATCAGGGCTAAAACAACAATGAAAAATACAACTTGTGGTCAGACGGCCGGAGATAGGACTTTTCTGATGTAACCTTAAAGCTGGGTACTTAATATGCTTTTGGCGTCATTTGGGCAGAAATCCATACTAACCTTTAAGCATGTTTGTAATTCAAGTGGTACCCCAGGCAGTTTTCTGAAAAAGGCAATACAAATACCAGAATAAAAAGGTGAAATAAAAAATACAGCCCCATCGTGACGTTTTTTCTGCCCTAAGTTTCTCCCACCATACAAGTACTTGTCTTTGTTTTCACACCATCCAGATTGTGATTGCTATCCTGGGTCTGTTATAGCGTCAATTCCATGATAACTACCCTCCTGTTTTCTTTGCAAACATCAGTGCCTGTAAAACCCTTTGAGATCATAATGTTTTCCAAGGATAACATGTCTAACAGTTTGGCATGCTGCTGAGCTGACTGTGGTCAGCTCAAGGCTACGGTTAAATTTTTTGTATCCAACCCGCGGCCACGACCAATTTGATGTCCCTTTTTGACGAGTCCCTCCGTAGTTTCTTACTTTGACACTGTAACACACGCAATCCAATATGGACTCATAGATTAATTCATATTCAAATTTATTTTTGTATTCATATACAGTATGTATTCATATTCTTACTGTAGATGAACCTGCCTATCTATGAACAGACAATCTATTTATAGACTGTACATGATGATTACTTGTTCACCCATTCAGACATTCGGTGCAGATATCGAAGGCTAAAAATAACATGTTACTTTATTGTTTCACAAGGATCTATTATGTGTACCTTACCTGTGTTTCATTGTTATTGCTGATGCTGACAACCTGAATCTCCCTCTGTGTATAAATAAACATACATGGTATCTTATTTCTTCTGTTTTGGGGTTGCTTTGCAGTGTAGGAAGTTAATGCTGGAATTTTCATGCATGATTTTCAGCCGTTGAATCAGGCTTTCACTATTGGAAGGGAATGCATATATTCATTAGTACAATGACAAACGCAAACCACTTGAAAATAAAATGTCCTGAAAGGTTATTTTGGTTTGTTCGCAAGTGATTTCTAGCAGTTCTGCCATAAGAGCTTATTGGCTCATATAAGACTTGCAGCGTAATGCAGCTTTAACTAGTTCCATCTGTGCAAAAAGAGCAGAGAAGAACAAATTGTCCTCTACTCTGTACGGGGGTTATTTACACAGCTCTGAAGGTCTCCACTGCCTCCTATAGCAGTGTTTATCTTATTCAGCTCTCTGGAGATCAGCCTCTTGTGAGTCTCCTGACTACAGCCGGCCTCTCTCAGGCATATTAACAAGATGAAAACAAGCAGAGCCGAGTCTTCCAGACCATTCATCTCTCGCTGTGGCATTTTGGCAGATGGAAAGGAATTGGCACATCATACTTGTGCCACCAGCACTGCACCCCTGGGGACGCAGACGTTGTGACTGACAAACCTTGAAGGATAGAAGTATCACAGTAAAGTAAAGACAGTGCACTGTTTTTGGCGAAATTACATACTTTTAAATGATGGATATTTACATTTCCCAAAGCTCTATGTGTGAGTGACTGTTGGCATTTTGATGTTTTGTCTTTGTGCATGAATTCCAGCTGCCAATCCCCAAGATCACCTTATGAATAGTTTTAATTGTGTGTAAATAAACGGTCTTTTGTGCGTTGGGAAATATGATGTCCCAAAGGCTTATACTAAAATATATAAACCCATTTTATCAAGACATGAGAGGAAATCAGTTGGATGATTTCCTTAGGGGTTTTGTTGTATATTACAGACACATCATACATGAGTGGATCGTCTCTGTAGGATCTTACAGAATAACATACACTGACCTTGGAGCAGAGTACATGTGGCCTCAATAGATCAACTCCACTTGCCAAAGCAAGATTGATCTGGCCTGTCAGACATGTGGACACAAACAATGTTTCCCATCCTACAAACACCATGCAACTGTCGATAAAGAGCAGCCTTTACTTTCACAAACATAATGTTAAATCAAATAAAACATTCCCCTATTGCCACAGCATTGCTTGGACCTTTTCAAGGCATATACCAAACACATTTGACCCATCAATAAATCCTCTAATCCAATACATTTCAATCACATAAATCAAAAAGGTGGAAGGTAGATGGCCATCTTCATGGTTATCAGTATAACAAATCAAACCTTTGGTACTTGAAAAGCACATATCACAGCCATGGCCATCCCCTAAGAATAGACCTATATATCCATTTGTTCTTTGGTCTGTTCATGAGTTTTAAGTCATAATGTGAAAACAAGATGGACACTATAAAAAAGGTGGTGTTGGCCTATTTTATTTCTAAGTGTTTCCAGTATTTGCATGACAACATAGAGTAGGATAACAGATCTGCAAAGGTTTCCAATTTTTCGCATTGGTGGAGGGGCATTCATATGATGAATTGCTATCAGAAACTGATTTTTCCAAATAGGATGACCCCTTTAATGCAGCACATGTATCCTATCTTGCAATAGGAACAAAGTGAAACTACATTTGTGTCTTTGCCCTGTATTCTGGATCCATTACTACATTTATTGGGTTCTTCCTTTGCCTGCGCTGCACCTTTCCACCAAGTTTTATGAAAGTCAGGCCATTGGAGCATTGTAATCCTGCTGAAAGACAAACGGACAGCTAGAAAAATGTACCTAAAACCTTACCTCATTGGCAGAGATATTAAAGGTGGGGTAGGTAATTTTGGAGAAAGCAGCTTGAGTGCGCTAGAATTTGAAAATACACAGCCGGAACAAATCTGCCACTTCCTTACAGAGCCCCTCCTCCAACACACACGAACGTGCACATGACCAATGAGGGCACGAGATAAGTTTGTGCACAGATGGAAGGCTGACAGGCAGGTAGGCCATCCAGTTACTTTAGCCGGGCCGGCACAGATGATTGGTCGTGCTTTTTACAGCGCCACGGCTTTCACAGATGAGATTTTTATGTATTTATTGTTAAAGCATTAAATGTATTCATTTCTATCGGGATGTTAAGAGCATTCCATGGAATATAACAACAAGTATTTCTGAAGTAAATTACCTACCCCACCTTTAAAAGAGGACATTTGGAGGTGTAGGAAATTAACCGCCTTTAAAGGTCCCCTATTATACTGTTTTCCATCAATATATGACAGGTCTCAGATATACACAAAACATGTCTCTGAAGTGTTTGGCTCCAAACACCAAACAGATCATGGCAGCATTACCCATAATCCCCTCTGTTTCAGCCCTGTTTCAAAAGTGCTGATTCTCTGTCTGTTACTTTAGATGAAAATAAGGAGCCACTCCCCACGCCCCTCTGAGAGATATTCATTGCTATCGGGATGTTAAGAGCATTCAATGGAATATAACAAAAAGTGTATCTTGAGCCGGTTTCTCAAACTTACCTATACCCCACCTTTAATACTTATGCCATATTTTCTGACTGAGAGACAGTACTGTAGGTCAAACAAAACCAAAGGGGTCCAAGTTTACACCCCTGTGGAACACCCTTTTCAGTAAGACAAGTAAGAATACAGTTGAGAACATAAGAGTGTTCAAACAAGTGAAATACAGAACACAAAAAGTAACAACAAGCCAAGTCCACAGCATGAAATATGCACCGTAACAAATGTACCGCTAGGCAAAACCCCATCACTGTCAGTAAAAGTTACATTTTTCCTATGCAGTTTCCTTATGTGCAAGCTTGTAAAAACAACTTTTTTTTTCTCTCTCACTGAAGTGGAGGTTGTTGTAGTAATTATCCTGCTACTCATCTGCTCCAGGAGCTACTAATCAGCGTTACTCTACCTCAAACAGACCCCCGACTGAGGGAGCTTTAGCTACAATTTCCATTATTCTGGTAACTCAGCCCTTTGTGTGGTTGTTCAGATAGCGATCAATGTTTCCATGCAGGTAGGGGTTCTCTGCATTATATAACACAATACGCAATCAACGGAGCTCTTGTTCCTACCCGGTTGGGCTCATTCTTCTTTTGAAATCAGTGAACAATGAAACTGTAAGCGCTGTATGAACAGGCTTATCAGGACAATTAATCTTAATAATTGGCCATGACCCACAAACTGATACTGTATGTCCAATCCACTTGCATAGCCTCCCGTGCTTTGCCATTAGGCAGTTTTGTACGGCCAGAATAACTTCAAATGAAAGAAGCTCATAGGAACACACAGGAATAAAAAGGAAGAATATATCACTCATTCATTCACATCTATAGAAGACATACTGAAACTAATTTGAAATGGTCAGAACAGGAGAAGTGTTTGATGTTCCTGCTTGTGTGATTAGAGAACACTTTGTAACCTCGTAAAGCTGCAGACCTTGAAAGGATGGCTATGAAAATGCTTCCGATAATGAAGACATATACTGTAAGACCTTGCTGAGGTTGTTTAGCATTTTGTCTGATCTTCAACAACTGTCATCATAAACTGAATGTTTAAAGAGTGTCCTGGTTCTCACCTTTTGAAAACATATTCATGTAAGTCCGTCTTTCTTCTCGCTCAGTTTACCTTCTTTAGGCTGAAAGACATCTTGTAATTTATAATCTGATAAAAGTTAACAGTTTTAATGTTCGTTTAACAGCAGAGTTGTGAAGGTGTGCCCAATGTATATTTGAGGTATTTCAAGTTGTTGGTGAATCTGTTTCTTTTGCAGCATTTCCTTCTTTTATATTCATATTCCTGCTCACCTTCACATGCTTTCCGGTTCAAGAACAACTTTCCACTGTCATGCAACAGATTGGGACAAAAATGTTCCTTCTGCTTTGCAATCTACATTTTTCGATTGGCTGATGGTCACGCACTAACTAAAACTGAGAATTGGGAGTATGACTAAACTTGTGAATGAGTAAATGAAACTTGCTCAGAGCATATTAGTTCAAAAAGGGGAGACTAAGTCTTAAGATGTATTTGTATTTAACCATTCCCATGCACGCTGTAACATAGAATTTGCGGTACTATTGATATAATAGTGATAACATGAACCACAAGCTGCTTTTTATAGAAATAAATTATAGATATGTATTAATAGTTTAGTTTAGTTTATTTATTTATAGTGTCGTGGACAGTCCCCATCGATGAACTGTCACAAAAACAGTAAATGGTGCAGCTTTAGCCGACATGGCTAATTTCCAGCTGTTGTCCCCGGCCAGATGGTAATAGACACCCTTAAAATTACAATATATCACCAACATTAGTTATAAGAAAATATATAAAATAAAATAAAAAGGAGGAAAGACAAGTAGATACCGGTGTGAGAATAAACAACACACGTTACTATATACAGTACATGTCACATATAGCACGTCACAATCACATAACAGAAACGAGGGGCAACATCCATGATCACAACATGTAACACTCACGCCATACTCAACACAGACTAGTGTGTGCAGTTGTAGTTCTCAGTGAACCATGTTTTTAAGTGAGCTGTGAAGGTGGTATGTGTATGTATGTCTTTGATTTGAGTGGGTAGAGAATTCCAGTTTTGAATTGCTATGACCGAGAATGATGACTGACCAAAAGTACTCTTCCTGAATGGGACTGATAGGTCGCCACGTCTGGAGCTTCTAGTGGTCCGTCTGGTGTTGTTACGTTGAGTAACCAATGAGCTAAGAGGTGGAGGGGCTGTATTGTGCAG
Source organism: Pogonophryne albipinna (assembly GCA_028583405.1). NCBI lineage: Eukaryota > Metazoa > Chordata > Actinopteri > Perciformes > Artedidraconidae > Pogonophryne > Pogonophryne albipinna. The sequence goes on from CM053243.1 coordinate 8,181,508, forward strand.
GATTTTGTAAACCAGAACGATGTTCCTATACTTTATTAAATCTTCCCAACTCAGGATGTTATGCTTGTTGAGGATGGTACAGTGATGGGAGCGGTTAGGTTTCTGGTCCAGTACATGGGGGGTTTGTTTGTACAGGGTTGCTAGTGGCTTCAGTGTGGAGCTGTTCGTTTGCCCCCAGCTTGTGAGACAGTATGTAAGATGTGACATGATCATAGCATTCATGTATAATTTGGCAGAATTCAAGGTCATTGTGTTTCTTATGTATTTAAAATTTGCTAGGCTAAACTTGACTCTTTGGGTCCCTTTTTTGACTTGTGTTTTGAATGTTAAATTAGAGTCAATAATGATTCCAAGGTACTTAACCTGAGGCACAATGTTAATATGTTCACCTGAGATGCTTATATTTGACACAATGTTGCATTTTCTTTTAGTTTTAATTTTAATAGAGAACCGCAGTGACGCGTCGTAAAACCCGGAAGTAAGTTAGCATTTTTAGCACTTCCGGTTCCTTCATCAAAAAGCAATGCATTTTCTCCATAGGGTTTTGGAAAATAGCTCGAAATAAGGTCTGTGGTTGACACAAATTTAAGAGATAAATCACGTTTTTTTCTACGACATTAAATACATCAGCAGTGACCCCACTGGTTGTTACCGAGTGGCTGAATAGGACTACAAAAATTGTCGAGGCCGTTGTACGTCATTACGCCGAACACGTAAACACTCCCGCTAAGTTTGTTTTCCCCGTGTTCTGCTTGAAAGCAAGTACCTGCCTATCTTTAGTATCTGTATATCTATATCTGACCATTAGAATCTGTATTTTTGAAATTGTCGTTTTTAACACCGTAGTTTTACAAATTATAGAATAATTAATTACCAGTGTTTTCCAATTTTACTCGGCAGTTCGTTTCGTTAGTTAACGTTAGCTAAAGCTAGCGCTACTAGTTAGCTACGCAATGGTTTTTTGCTTTGCTCCAGGTTGCAGCCACAGGTCTTTGCATGAAACGTGCTCGTTCTATCGTTTCCCGGCCAATGTTTTCCAAAGGAGAGTCTGGATTTGTGCCATGAGGTAAGCTGACGTTACATTTTTGTCCATGTCACGGTGAAATGTAAATGAGGGGTAGTGACTGTATCGCCGTTTTAGAGATGGCGCTGCTGAAAAGACCGCAACATAAGTAAAGATAATGAATACATCCGAATTAAAACCTGTGTGGCTTATATGATAAGTCTAATTAGTACAAGCAGCATAACGTTTCACCATGTAACTAAAGATTGTAGTCAGGGAAATCAGTTTGACATATTGAACTAATCACCTCTGGCTGGCAGAGAACTCTCTGCTCCATAGCTTCTCTTGGACGTAAAATCACGTGTACATTTTACTTTTATATTCAATTTAATATTCCATCCCTCACATACTTTTGTATATATAATAACTTATATTTTGTTTTTCTTGTTATGCTGCTGCAACACAAACATTTCCCAAATTGGGATCAATACAGTAATATCTTATCTTAATTAATTAAGAAATATAACTATTATAATTAGTGTAGCAGCTGACACCTATTTTCAATATGGATTAATCTACCATTTATTTCTTTAGTTCAATTTTCATCTATAAAAATGTCAAAATAGTGAAAATGTTCACGAGACAAAGTGCAAGGTTATATCTTTAGATGTTTTGTTTTAGCCTATGTACTGTATGTCTTAATGCTCTTATATGTGACGGTGTGACTTCCATGAAACTAATATTTTATATCTTCCCAACAGACGAGCTGACAGGAAACCTAACACTCTAACAACCACAACATTGCAAAGGCGAGTAAATGTAAATTAAAAACGATTCACAATTTCTTAATTTCTTCTTCTTTCTTGCAGTGAGGTGAAGCTGACCTTGCACTTGGTGCCAGTAAGGATGTTCCTCACGCAGGCTGAATGTTTCTCCCTCCTTACTGACACAGAAGCCCTTGATTTGCAATGCTTCACTAATTGTCATTTCCCTGGCTCCGTAGGGACACTTTACCTCCAGCACAGCCGAAGACCCTACCAGACCATCTGGAGATGCCCCCAACACTCCTGATTGGGAGAGCCACAAACCTGACTCATGGACCTGCATCTGGGTTGCAGTGGTGAATGCCCTGACGCCCTCACATTCATTCATAGTCCCCCACTGTACAGACAAAACACCATCAAGGGCCTGTTGTTGCCTTAGCACCCTGGCACTAAGGGAAGCAGTCACACGCTTGGACCTCAGGACAGCTCCAAAGTTGCTGGCAGTCAACCTTCCTTTCCTGAACAAATGCCAGTTTGGGTTGGTTCGCTGACCAGTGGTAGCCACCTGAATTGCCCTCTGTTGCTCCTCAGACAATGCCATGCTTGCCACAATTGCCTCAGGTCCCTGATGCCCAAGAGATTTGAGAATTTCAGGAGCAGTAAGTGTTTCCAAGCTGTAGTGTTCCTCTTCTGGCTCGGGGGAGAGAAGCCAAGAAATTCCTGAGAACCTGCCCCCGAGTCTGTCCCTCAGCCAGTCACGATCTTCGGAGGTGGGCTCTCTTGTCAGCGGGTTCAATGAGTTATTGGTTGGAGGAAATAGCTCCTCCACTGAATGTGTACGTTTAGCTGCCTTTGTCTTCTTCCACTGACAGGGGGTGTCAGTGCAGCTGAAATTGTGGATGGCAAAGATGGCTAATGCAGCCGCATGACTGCATTTCCATTCTCCACGTGGGCATTCACATTTTGTGGAGAGAATTCCCTCTTCTCCTGTAGATACCTGTGGTGGTGGGATTGTTTTATTATTTAAAATATATTTACATTTGTAATGCCTTCCCAATTATCCCTTTAATTGTTTATAGCCTACTGTATGTTTATTTCATGGATATTTCTGTGTTTTCTGGTGTGTAATATTTGTAATCTTGGGGCCTCTTCTCTTTAACGTCTACATGCTACCACTGGCTCAGATAATGAAGAACAACAAAATAAGTTACCATAGCTATGCGGATGACACACACATTTACGTAACCATTTCACCAGGAGACTATGCTCCAATTCAAACACTGAGTAAGTGCATTGAACAAATCAATGACTGGATGTGTCAGAACTTTCTCCAATTAAACAAAGATAAAACTGAGGTAATGGTTTTTGGAGCCAAGGCAGAACGTATAAAAGTTAGCGCTGAGCTTCAGTCTGCAATGTTCAAAACAACAGATAAAGCCAGAAATCTAGGTGTAGTCATGGACTCTGACCTGAGTTTCAACAGTCACATTAAAACAGTTACTAAATCAGCCTACTATCACCTAAAGAATATATCTAGGATTAAAAGACTAATGTCACAGCAGGATTTGGAAAAACTTGTCCATGCTTTTATCTTCAGTAGACTGGACTACTGCAATGGTGTCTTCACAGGTCTCACTAAAAAATCTATTAGAAAGCTGCAGCTGATTCAGAACGCCGCTGCTCGAGTCCTCACTAACACTAAGAAAGTGGATCACATCACTCCTGTTCTGAAGTCTTTACACTGGCTTCCTGTGTGTCAAAGAATAGATTTCAAAATACTGCTGCTGGTTTATAAAGCACTGAATGGTTTAGGCCCAAAATACATTTCTGACCTCCTGCTAAATGATGAACCATCCAGATCTCTCAGGTCTTCAGGGACTGGTCAGCTTTCTGTCCCCAGAGTCAGAACTAAACATGGAGAAGCAGCGTTTAGTTATTATGCTCCAAATATCTGGAACAAACTCCCAGAAACCTGCAGGTCCGCTGCAACTCTGACTACTTTTAAATCCAGGCTGAAGACTTTTCTTTTTGTCGCTGCTTTTAATTGAACTATTTACATCTTAAACTGCACTGTAACTTTTATCCATGTATTTTATCTTTTAATGTTTATTTTATTAGCTTTTCTTTTTAATGACTGATTTTAAATGCCATTTTCTTAATGTCTTTCATTTTTTGTAAAGCACTTTGAATTGCCTTGTGTTGAAAAGTGCTATATAAATAGCCTTGCCTTGCCTAATAAAGATTTCATGTGACACATAAAATGGATTTGTTGATGGGAATTAATGTGAATAAATTAACTCTAGGTTAACGCTCTTGCTATCACTACTCACCGACACTATAAAGTTTAAACCTTGTCCCTCATGCTAGCACTGACAACACCGGTAAGCACACCTTCATCTAGGCTGCACTGTTTGACGTGTCCTGACTTGTAGTAGTTCTCTCCTCTATCTACACTCTTCTTGTCATCTTTGTAAAACGATATCAGACTGGTAATTGACACAGCCATGACTTCTAGTTAAATTCAGTGTGGCTAAAATGAAAAGCTTTGTTAAAATATGCAAGCACGCGAAAGTCAAAGTCAGCTTTATTGTCAAAAATTCTACATGTGTTATACATCCAGAAATATCGAAATATCGTTTCCCACAGTGTGACATGTATACATAAAACAAAACAAAAAGGGCCTAGATAAACGGGGTATACAGTTTAAAATGTTAATACATTTAAAGTGTTCAAAGTGCAGTTTCAGTGCAAGTCAGTTGAAACGATCTTAAGTTGGCGTGACGTTGAAGTCGTGCGACCCTGCTGCTGTACTGGCTTGTAGTTCGTTTATAGCATAACGTTAGCATTTCGCTTTTGGCGACTATATTTATGATTCAAAAATTATAAAAGTAGGGTAGACATGTGAAGATTATCCGGCTGAACAAAACGTGATCCCTCTCTTAAATGTGTGTCAACCACAGACCTTATTTCGAGCTATTTTCCAAAATCCTATGGAGAATATGCATTGGTTTTTGACGAAGGAACCGGAAGAAGTTTACTTAAGGGTTTTACGACGCGTCACTGCGGTTCTCTATTGGGTTTGTTTATGTTAGTGTGATGCCTTGTGGTACAAATGCATGCTTTACAGTCCTGTCACATGAAGCAGAAGGTATTACAGTTAAAACCCCACTCAGCAGAATCTAACCGCCGCAGGCAGATTTTTGTGTTTTTAATTAAATCCTCTCTTGGTCATCTAAAGAGAGTAAATAATCACAGTCAATAGTGCTTCTCGCCACACTCCCCTATCTGCATAATTGACCAAAACACTTTGGCTGGAAAGGGATTGGGTAACTTTCTGGAGGATTCAGATTTATTTATTTTAAATGCCCGTTTGACCTCATTAGCTTGAGTGTATTTAAAGGGGTGGGTAGACTGAGAGCAATGAATTCATCCCAACTTAGTTATAGACAAGAAGGATTTTACACACACATTCTGTGGAGCTGACTTTAACATTCCCAGACTTAGTATAGCCTTGTTTTTTGAGCTGGTATAAGTCAGTTAGTTAGTTAGTTAGATTGTTTGTTAGTTTTTTTTTTGTTCTATGTTCATTTGTTTGTTAATATATTGGTTAGTTAGTGAGTGTTTGAGTGAGTGGGTAAGTTAGCTAGCTAGGGAGTACGTTAGTAAGCTATTTAGTTTGTCAGTGAGTTAGTTAGTTAGCTAGCTAGAAAACAAGTTACTTAATTTATTCATTTGTTTATTTATTCTACGTTATTTAAGTTAGTTGGTCAGTTAGTTAGTTAGTTAGTTAGTTAGTCAGTCAGTCAGTCAGTCAGTTAGTTAGTTCGTTTTTTGTTTTGTTCTATGTTCATTTGTTTGTTCATATATTGGTTAGTTAGTGTTTGAGTGAGTGGGTAATGTAGCTAGCTATCTAGGGAGTAAGTTATTTAGTTTGTCAGTGAGTTAGTTAGCTAGATAGCAAATAAGTTACTTAGTTTGTTCATTTGTTTGTTTATTATATGTTATTTAAGTTAGTTGGTCAGCTAGTTTGTCGGTTTATTGGTTGGTTAGTTTGTTAGTTATGTATTTAGTTAGTTTGTTTGTTTGTTATTTAGTTAGTTAAAGTTAGTTTGTTTGTTAGTTAACACAAACCAGCTAGCATGATTGCATGAAGACGTGTTGTGAAGTGGCTGAGAGTCAGACTGCATATGGCCTAGATCAGTAACAGAAGATCAGAAAATACAGACATTACTAACAAAAAGAGAAACGTGATAAGAAGGATATATATAGAGGATATATGAGATGTGAATGTAAATGGATTGAAGTTAAATATAATCAGGGGTGCTGTTGGTGTGAGCCCATCACTACTTAATTATATTCTATAAAACCGCACCCTTTCTTAGCTTTCTCATCAGAAATGTTAAGCTATGTATTGCCGGCCTACTTTCATGTGGACTTTCTCATGTACGCGTCATGTCCTTTTTGGTGGTTTATTTTGTACCGATGTCCTTGTGCCTTCAAGGACGCTCCTCCTCTCTTTGCAAATGTCCAACGCCCGAGAGCAGAAAAGTAAAGAGTTCAAAGCCGAGCAGCACAACTGTATCAACACAACTTACAGCTGGCACTACAGATAACATTTAGGATGCAAGGGAACTGGCACCCAGTCGACAGTGACAGTTATGGCCCAACGTCTCCCTTTGTTCTGCTTTGTACTTCCAGCAGAAACTCTTTGTCAGTGCCAGGAGCCCACCAGAGGGGAACAACAAAGTTATGAATGTGTAAAACAAGAATATTTTTTATGTAACTAAGTATGTTCACTTATGTACTGTACTCACTGTATAAACAATAATGTTAATAATGCTTTTATGCAACTTTATACTGCTACTCCACTTCATCTGAGAAGGAAATATTGTACTTTTTACACAACATCAAGTATTTACAGCAAGCTTTTAGTTACTTAGCGGGAAACTAAATACAAATCAACACATGCATTGAGATACTTACTGTAGTAGTAGTAGTAGTAGTAGTAGTAGTAGTAGTAGTAGTAGTAAGTAGTAGTAGTAGTAGTAGTAGTAGTAGTAGTAGTAGTAGTAGTAAGTAGTAGTAGTAGTAGTAGTAGTAGTAGTAGTAGTAAGTAGTAGTAGTAGTAGTAGTAGTAGTAGTAGTAGTAGTAGTAGTAGTAGTAGTAGAAGTAGTAGTTGTGGTAGTAGTAGTAGTAGTAGTAGTAGTAGTAGTAGTAGTAGTAGTAGTAGTAGTTGTGGTAGTAGTAGTAGTAGTAGTAGTAGTAGTAGTAGTAGTAGTAGTAGTGGTAGTAGTGGTAGTAGTAGTAGTAGTAGTAGTAGTAGTAGTAGTAGTAGTAGTAGTAGTAGTAAGTAGTAGTAGTAGTAGTAGTAGTAGTAGTAGTAAGTAGTAGTAGTAGTAGTAGTAGTAGTAGTAGTAGTAGTAGTAGTAGAAGTAGTAGTTGTGGTAGTAGTAGTAGTAGTAGTAGTAGTAGTAGTAGTAGTAGTAGTAGTGGTAGTAGTAGTAGTAGTAGTAGTAGTAGTAGTAGTAGTAGTAGTAATAGTAATAGTAGTAGTAGTAGTAGTATTAGTTTATTAGTCCACGAGGGGAAAATGGGTTGCAGCACATGACAGAGGCATTTCAAAAGTTAAGACAATACATCACTAACAACAACATAGACACAGATAAAAACAAACAGACATAAGAAAACCAGATATCGGCAGACATGACAAGGGGCCTATAGGCCCTCATTTGCGAAATAGATTATTATAAACAATAATAATACGATTGCAACGTTCTACTCCACTTCATCTGAGAAGGAAATATTGTACTTTTTACACAACAGCAATTTACAGCAAGCTTTAGGTTAATTAAGGTAATTAACTTGAAGCACACACTAAGGAAACACAAATTAATATACAGTAATATAACAAACTGTATATTATTAGTGATGGGCCATTCTGCATAATGAGTGCTTTTGTATTTGGTACTTTAAGTACATCCAAAACCGATCTATACATCAGAGCATTTTTAACACTTTGGTATTACTTCATTTACTATAAGATCTGAATACTTCCTCCACCAGTGAATATATTCATGCCAGGAAGCTGTTAAAATCAAATTGATTTGGCTCTGTGCTAATTTGACTTTTCTGTGCGTTGATTGTATTCTGCAAGAAAAGAGAGGATGTCTGTAATTGGATTGTACCATAGCCTTTATATGCACATACTGACTGCTGGGTAAAGCTGCCTCGGGTTCAAATTAGGCTAAATCTTACTGAGAGCGATGTCCTCATTTAACTGAAACCGCGCTGGCACTGAGGGCGATGGAAAGGCTGGGAGTCTTATTAATAATGTCTGGAAATCTAAGTAAGTCATTTTTCAGCAAAATATGAAGTCCAAATAAGGAATGCACACTTTAAAAGAGTTTAGACAGGAACCAAGGACATATGTTAATATGTTATACTCATTGAGAACTTTATCTTTCAGTCTGAAGTACTCAGTATATAGTCTCTCAAATATTCACCTCCATTAAGGTTAACTAAACAAAGGTATCATGCACTCGCCACTTTGCAAAGGTCACTCTGCTGACTTATTATTCTTTCTTTCAGACTAGTGGATAGAAAAAGTCCTAGTGTTTATTCTAATAACTTGTTATAGTTTGAGTCTGTAGATTCATCAGACATTCATAAAAAACCTAGCATAGCAAAACATAATTTGCATATTTAAAATGACAATTTCAGATAACTTTCACAAAAAAGATACATTTCAGTTTTGTTACGACCCCCTCCACTCCACTAGGGGTCTCTGTCTGTGTTTTCTACTTGTGTCACGATCTGTCTTTATGGTGTTTTGTCTTGTCTCGATCTGTTTTTGGTTTTCTGTCTGCGTTTTGTTTTGTCTTGTTTAAATCTGTCTGTGGTTCCCTGTCGTTAGTTTCCCTGGTGTGTCTAATTTACCCGATTGTGTTCACCTGGTGCCCCTGTGTTTTCTCCTCCCTCCTCACCTGTGTCTTGTTTGTTTGATTAGTCTTGTGTGTATTTAAGTCCTAGTTTTTCTGTCTGTCTTTGTCGGTTCGTCTTGTGTCATGACTAGTTCGTCGGTGAGTGTTCTGTTTTGTCTTTGTTTATATCCCTAGCCTTGAAATAAATGAGTTTTTTCAGTTTATATCTGCATTTGGGTCCTGCTTCCAACATGCACCGTAACATTTTGCTAGATGTTTTATTTGTGTTTCAGGTGATCCAACCTGAGAGCCTTGGATCAAAAGACCAACACCGTCCACTTTACACTAGCTGTGAATCTTCTTCTGGACACATTTGTTCGTTGCACATTTTCACACAACCATGCACGCATAAACTACTGATTATTGACTTTCACATTTGTTTTTGGTTCGTAAAGTATTGTTGTATTGTGAATGAAAGTGCTTATTGTTACAGGTCATCAAATCTTTGTTGCAGCCTCTGAGCCTGGGCTGTAACTGCATGTATGTAATCAACCTGTTTTTAAATCTCGTTTAAAGACCATACTTGTTCTCCCGTTTTTTTTATCAGACCACATATAAGACGTATCAGTCTGTGCTTTCTAAATTGGGGTTTTCTATTTTGTTATGTTTTAAAATGTTTTTACATCGTGTATGAGGGTTTTCAGTCTGTGGCTGTAAGTGTGCTTGTATTGTCTCATCCGTTTTGTCTAAATGTATTTATGCTGCTTTTTTATATATGTATTGATGTACAGCACTTTGGTCAACTCTGTTGTTTTTAAATGTGCTATATAAATAAAGTTGGATTGAATTGGAACTGAGGGAGCTTCATGGTGATATATAATGTAATTATTTAATTACCTGTAGTGTCTTTCAAAATAGATTTTTGACATCTTGAAAGCTGTTATTGTTATGCAAATTATTATAAAACTTTCATCATATTATGGTTCAGAAATATCCTTTTCAGTCGAACTTACCGACACAAAACTTCCCAATTTCATTTATATTCCTATTTTAAAACGTTTGCTGATACATCGTTCATCTCCTGATTTATAGGACATCTTAAAAACATGTCAAAAGTGGACTTTCTTTATGGCTGTGGAGGACAATATTCTATGATTTGTGATTACCCAAAATTCCCTTTCTAAAAAACTGTTGACTCTTATATGTTAACGAAACATTTTTTAAAACATTGGCTTCATCCACTAATCAGATTTCTGTTCTTGAAGTGTTTGCAAATTATCATATTTAATAGGATGATGCCTCATTTGCATTTTTGAAGATGACATTTCAAAATTGATGTTTTTCAAAGATAAATTGTGGAAATGTTGCTACAGATGAGTTGATTATAGTGTTGGAAAACTACACAAGTTCTGCAAGAGAACAGGTATTGTCAACCTGTCTTGATACTGTGCGTCTTTCATCACAAGATGCTCATATTTTATTGTAGGCATACCAACCCTCTTGACAGTCTGTCATATGTGTCTGTGATGTCTTATTACACAGATGTTACCTGCATCGTGTATCTGCAAGTCACTCATAATAATTATTTATTTCTCAGACTCTCCCTGCATTGTGACAGAGGAGAGCTGCATCTCCCCCTACTGTCTTTACTGTAAAAGTACTGTTGCCAAATCAAATCAAAAGAGACAGTACTCGGAGATTTTGATTTATTTTTAGCTTTAAGAATATATACAGGTTTTTATATAAGGAAAACATCTCCTTAATTTCTCTGCCCTACTTTCAGGAATGTGAGTTATATAACTGAGACAGTATTTTCTTGTAATGTAGCCATGTTATGTTGTCTCATGTTTCACGGCCAAATTGAAAAATGCTTTATGTGTTTGGTCGGTTTCCCAACCCTGAGAAACTGGATATATTAAGAAGACCTGCTCCTTCCGTAGTCCAGTCCTAAATTGTAAACACTGGTAATAAATTAACCTTTAAGAAACTCACTGACTAAGCACCTGAAAAATAGTTATGAATACATAATAAATTGACAGAATCTGATGATAATCCATGTAAAACACATTGTGCGTGCCTTTAAGTTTACATAACATGTTCTCATTGTTTTAGTGTGGGTTTATAATTTCACTTCCTCGGCACATGATAAAGAAAGGGAACTGAAAGTATCTCATGTGTGACTAAGGTCACATGTAGTGCTATTATCTGAGAAATACTTAATGTAACTGCATATTCAGCTTGAATGGTGAGAATATCTGTATATTATAGACCTTTTCTATTAAAAGATCCACAATAACCTGATGTTAAATGGTTAATTTAGTAACATGGAGGCGTGTGGCGCAGTGGGTTGTGCGTATGTGTTCGGTTCAGGGGGTCACAGGTTCAAACCCCACTGCACTCAGCATGTCGTTGTGTCCCTGAGACACTTCACCCCAAATTGCTCCTGTGGGGATTGCCCACCGTATTGAGTATGTAAGTCGCTTTGGATAAAAGCGTCTAACAAGTAACATGTAATGTAATCTTTTTTTTTTTAATTGTTAAGCAATAACTTATGCTGTGGACTTTAACAAAGGACTGCAATCTTGGCCAATAATTTAAAAACTAAAAGGGTAGTAGCTTACTTAAAAATCAAATAATGTGGGGATCAAAGACAAAATCATTTAGCAATTGGCTTTTCTTTTATAGTTCTGCATTTCTTTGTGTACTTGCTGCTCCCACCTTGTTGTATTGTATACTGTAACACCGTTTTAATACTTTTTGGCAAAAATATAGTCATTTATTTGATAGTGTTTTTCTCTTATTGACTTCAGCACTTTAATGTATAAACAACAGTCGAAGTCTGAAAAACAACATCAAAACAGCCTCACGGTGCTTCCTCGCTGCTGAAGCTGGTATTTCCTATAGACGTGAACGCAGCAAAGCGTCACTTCAGCGGATGAGCTCCGAGCAAAAGTCACGTGATTGCTGTCATCACGTGACAGTGTGACCAGAACATCAACATGTCTGCAGCAGCACAGTGAGTCCAGCTCTTATTTCTGACAGAAAACAATGAACATGAGTTGATTTTAGGGTCAGATATTGAACAGGGAAGTGTTAGCTTTTACAGTCATGAAGATGTGTTTAGATATAAATATGTTATTACGCTAATCTCGCGATATTGTCTAATATTACAGGTTTTTTTTACGATTACTCAGCAAGACTTTGAAAACAAGGCTATTTTTGACAAAAACCTACACATATATCATACAGCAATGCACACAGCAGTAGGAAAACAAACACATTTTTTTGCAAAATTAAACAACACAAGTGTACAATAATGAATATCCAGAATATGTAACGATACACATGTATATATGTGTTTCTGCTTTTTAATGATACAGGTTGGGTTTGATTTTGTCAGAGGTAATGTTAAAATGAAGTCCATATCGACCAGACTGCACACTGATATGTATTTACCACATTGTTCCATCAGATGCATTTGGGTTGCATTTTGCACTGAAAATCAACGTTATTTAAATAAAATATGGGAAAAAGTCACAGTTGAGGAACTACCAAGTGCTTATTGCCTCTTTTTAAAGCTCACAAGTATTTAATAGAAAAGTATATGAAAGCCAGTGCCTTAAAATATAAAGAAAGTGACTTCATGTTTGATTTTTCTGTCAAAATGCAGATGCGTGTTTCAAGAGCGTTGCAATTGTGACACTGAGAGTTTACTGAGGTTTTTCTTATTAATTTTAAATGTTCTTGTGTTATACAACCCAGGTTGTAATAATCAGATAAAACCGTACGAGAATCTGCTGTATCATCATAATGTTATCAGCAATCAGGTAATATCTGATATGTTGGAACAAACATCATGCGCACCTTATCAAACTATATAAAGTTGTGCAACATGACACTCTATAAAACATAGTTTCATACCCAACTTACTGACACAGACCAAAAAAACAAACATATATTACACTAATTTGAAGCTGTTATCCAAAGAGACTTACGATAAGTTCAACGCACGACAAACATGCAGAATATTAAGAACCTGCAGGAACATTAAAGTTGTTTTTCACATTTTCTTGTATCCCCGGTCAATTGCCCTGCATGGTGTTTGGATTGCAGTTCAGTACATCTCTACCTCCTCCAGTCAAAACCTCATTTCCCACCTCACTGTTCCCTCAGCCAGAGGAGCGTGATACAGAAACCCTGGAGCCGTAAAAAAGGATGAGGTTACGGATTAACCTTTGAGTCCAGGCTCGATCAGATATGTTTGTTATCTTATCAGCAAAGCCAGAGATTATAACCAACACGTATCAGTTACAAGGATGTGTCTCTGTTTATATCTGGATCTGAACGTGTGCTGAAGCTCAGGTTCACTCACTAAACCCCGAGGATTACCTGGAGGGATGTGAATCCTCTGATATCTTTCAATTAATGTGGGATATCTAGTAAAAGCAATTACAGATTCAACATCAATTCTGCATCAAGTACATAGGGCTGATATTTCATGTGATACTGTCGTCCACTTCTTGCTAATACTGTGTGGCAAATGATTGCATTAATAAAGTCTATTTTCACAAGGTATATCAATTGATTGGGATAATGTAAACACACAAATGCAAACCTAAGACAAAAACCTTTATTCATGCCAGATTTGCACAAATAAGCACTCTCTACTAAAAAGTTATTTCTCAATTCTCAGTGACTGAAAAATGAATAAAATTGTTGGCTTGAACTTGCTGCCTTTTAAAAAGTAAATTGTCTACAAAGTAACTGTGAAGCTGATATTGTGTGTGATTGTTTTTCTTACAAAATGCACAATAATGCTTGCAAATCAATCAATATTTCATTTGCATATCTTTGTCTAGCATTTTCATACATTTTCAAAGTTGTGTTTCATTTCAGAATCTTTGAGGAAAATATTTTTTACTTTTACATTAATCCGTTTTAATTTCCCACCCCTAAATAATTCTAGAGAGAACAACAACATAATGCATCATCTCTCTTTGTTCAGTAGATACAAAAAGATGTCCCTGGATTTGGCTATTATCTGTTTTCATTAGGTCCAATTATTGAACTGAAATGAACACGACATTATCAGAGACTAGTTGAATAAAAGTGATGTTATTTTAGGTTTGAGCCACTTCTAACGTGTTAATCCCAAGTGTCTCAGAGTCCTTCAGCTGAGAGTCCTGTCTCCACCACCAGACACCAAAGCAAATTCCTTTTAAGTGTAACGTAGGGCGGCACGATTTTGGGAAAAAATCTAATTGTGATTTTTCTGACAGATATTGCGATTCGATTTGCGATATTTGTTTTTAAGCGACCCAACGGAAGTTCATTGTAAAATGCGGCCATATCTCCGGCTAGGAAGGTCGCATCAACGTGCTCCCGTCTCTAGCACCCCCACAGCCCGAGCTACGAGTGAAAGAACTAAACTTACATGAAACTTCTGTTGGGTTGCTTTAAAGTCAAGCTTCAGTTTAAGATTCACCCTGTAATAGAAACATGTGATGGAGCATTACTAACCTGACTCAGATGGTTTCACCAAAGCATCTAGGAAAGCTCCATTGGAAGCCATTTGGAAAGGGCAGGCACTTTCAGAAATACTTGGCAGGTGATTGGATCAATCTGTCTATCACCTTCTATCATGGGCCACTTCTGATTGGTTAACAATGGCTGGTACATGTGGAGCACAGCACTTCTGATTGTTGTGACTGACACACAAGAACAACAAAAAAAACAAAATGTAAAAAAAAAAAAAATCGCAGGCTTTGCGATTTAATAATCGCATCATTTCAAATCGCGATTTCGATTTAAAATCGATTAATCGTTCAGCCCTAGTGTAACGTACCCAGAGGTGGGAAGTAGTGGAGTACAAATACTTTGTTACTGTACTTAAGTACATTTTTCTGGTATCAGTACTTTACTCCATGACTTATTTTCCAAACAGCTGGTTCCTTTAGTCTGAATGTGTGTTTGGTGGCGTGATCATTATTCTTTAGAGTCATTGCGTGCCTATTGATTTGAACACGATCCGTGTATCCATCATTTCCTGGTCTTCTCTAAAGAAGAGGGACCAATGGAAACGTTGTCATGTTGCCGTTGTTCAGCATGGAAACATTCATTAGCTAACAATGACATTATTGTTCTATTAATATAAAGGGAGGTCAGGTACTCTTTAAAGCAGCTGGTAGTTATGGGTACTTTTTACTTAAGTACACTTCAAAGCCCTCTTTACTTTTACTTGAGTAAAGAAGTTTAGTCAGTACTTCTACTTCTATTTTTAAACACGAGTATCTGTACTTCCACTTGAGTAAAGGATGTGTGTGCTTTTACCATCTCTGAACGTACTGGCAATAAACTTGATTCTGCTTCTGCTTGGTGTCTCCCCTCCTCTCAGAGCCGTGTACTGGCTGGGGAACGAGACCCTCAGGGTTTCGGCTGCTCTGTTCGCAGAGAACCGCCGGCGTCTGTGCAGCGGACTGAAGAACAAAGATGGAGTCTTGCCTCGGTCTGTGGTGGTGCTGCAGGGGGGGGAGCAGAAGCAGAGGTTCTGCACCGACACCGACCTGCTCTTCAGACAGGTAGGGGGTCTCTGGGGGGAAAAAGTGCAGAACTGAGGCTGAGAAGGGGGCAATGTTACCTTATTTTTTATCCATACATCTCTTTATAAATGATCTCAAAACCAGTGTATAATTGGTAAAGAAACCCTAGTTTTTGTCTGTAAGTAAGAATTTTGTTATGTTACAAATAAGGTCTTTAATCAAAGAAATCTGTGACGATATTCCAAGAAAATGTTAAGTCACATTTGCCCATTCAATTCCATCTTGTTCAGCTGAAAGTAACCTCTGTAATTTAAAAGAAAACCCAGTGTTTAGGTTGTTTTTGTTATAATTCAGATAAATTATCTTTGCTTCGCGATCCTTAAATCTGTCTGTACACCACTTGATAAAAACATGTTCTTCAGTCAGGTTTAGTTTTTGACTACTGCACCCAAGAACACATCTTGAATCTCATGCTTGAAATGTACATGAAACTCAACAATCTACCATTTTCAAACAAAATTGGAATAAAACATTCAGATGTCCAGCGACTTAGATGATTGATGCAACTTAATTCCTACAGGTTATTCTTGCAGTTTACAGTTGACTCATTGGACCACAGTTCAACTGGAAATCCATCCATCTAGTTATTAATCATTCCCCAGCTGGCATTGCATTTGTTGACCCCAATCCCTTAAGCTGTTCTTTCACGATGCCACAAAAACCTCACCTGCCTCCTCCTAAAGGAAAGTCCACTTCTTAGTTTCTCTTGTCGTATTAATCTCTCCACTCTGTCAGAGAAATCACTTCCTGATCTCATTCCTCCAACACTATAATTGGTTTTGAACCCAAATCAAAGACTTATTAAAAGTGTTGTTTTGTTGTTGAGCTCTCCGTGAACTGGTCTAAAAACGGACATTATATTATGTCTTTGTGATGCAAGAATGTGAAGAAGGTTTCTCTTCTAGCTGACTCCATTATCATCTGCCTCTCTAAAGCTCTGGCTGATTCTCTCCTCTCTGCAGGAGTCTTTCTTCCACTGGGCTTTCGGAGTAACCGAGCCGGACTGTTTTGGAGCCATTGATGTGGACTCTGGGAAATCCATCCTTGTTGTTCCCAAACTGCCTGAGAGCTACGCTACTTGGATGGGAGAGTGAGTCACAGTAATCTTCAAAGAGTGCTGCACATGGCCGACAGTCACCATGGCTGTGGGCTGTATCTGGAAGTAAAGTTGACAAAGTCATGTGCTACACAGACACATGTTTTACACCCGGTATAAACATGCTTTTATATTCATTGTAAACTCCACCAGGCGATTTTTATCACCAACACAATCTTCTTCTGATGCCAAAGCCCACTGAAGTCTATCCCAAACAAAACACATGTGTTAAAAGTCAGTGGCGAACCGTGTCTATCACAACTGGACCTTCTCGAGACACACACACCCCCCGCCGCCCCCCCGGTGTTATAATGTCGGTCTTTTCCCTGAATTGTCGTCTTGAAAAGGGTACTCACAACAATTCCGCAACAACTTCATCTTCACCTGTTGCTCTTGTCATTTCAACGTTAAAAACAATAAAACGGCTTGAATTGCTTCGTGGCATTCGTCTAGATCCTCCGTCTCGAGCCGGTTAACTAGCGGGCTTTCTAGAGCAGTGGTTCCCAACCTGGGGGGGGCGCCAAAGGTGGCAGGGGCGGCGCCAGGCCTCAGATGATTTGAGGCCAAATATCATATTTAGACTTTTTTTTTTTTTTTACATTTTTTTTTTTTTTTACTTCAAGTTAGTATTAAAGGCATAACAAGACAGAAATGTATAATTCTTTCTTTAATAGAAATGTTTCTTCTCCCCGTAAAGTGTCCAAACCAGGCTTTTCTGGATAAGCGCATTTTTAAAACATAGTCATTGTCCATGCCGGTTTCAGATTATTTGTCACAGTTGCTCCGATCAGATCGGTCTCCTCCATTTTGTAGATTATTTACGACTTTTGAATCCACATAAACACATCGGCAAAATCCAGCTTACTTTGAGCATGTGTTTTAAACAGTTTAATCCCTTTGTGAATTGTTTCCACTTGCGCCGTCCTTTAATTTCTTCATACAGCGGGAATCCAAATGAATTAATCCTGAGTCCAATAACCATCAAAGTCACTCCAATAGTGCTCCTTAATTACGCTTTCATCCTCCTTTAACAAAATACTTCACATTCATCCAGTTTGTGACAGTAGTTGTAGCATTTTGAGACTTTGAAACTTTAATTAACGCTGTTGTGTGTGGGGGGGGGCGCAACTTCCAACAGGAGTCATTTGGGGGGGCTCTTGGGAAAAAAGGTTGGGAACCCCTGATCTAGATCCTCTGTCTCGAGCCAGTTAACTAGCGGGCCTTCTAGAGCACCCTGGAACCGAGGGGAACTCTGAAAGAATACGCCCATTGGCTACAAATCAATATATGATTGGTTGATCAAACTGTCAGTCCAAACGTACGCTCTCATTCAGTGCAACGGCCAGGGCTTTCTATCAAGGATACCGAATACCTTGGTTGAAGGATATTCTACCCAGAGACCCAGAACAAGATCTGATTGGTTGCTTTCTTTTCTAACACAAAACCACTGAAATGCGTAGTGCGTGGTCCGAGAAGGACAAACAAATCAACGTAACACTGTAATATTACAGATCAACAGCACAGATACCATTCTCATTTATTCATTTTTTTATAAACTTTGTTTATTGATTTTCTTACACAAATTAAACAGAGATGACAGAGCAGTTGTGATTGACAGTGTCACATTACAGTTGTGCAGATCACATAACATATGAAACATTACAACAAGACAGACAAAAACAAAAAAAACAGCTGGTCACACAACAAAACACAACCTCATTCTCTTAATGATGGTAGTAGTACAAATACATTTAAAATGCCTCACATATACATATATATATATATATATATATATATATATATATACACATACATATCCATACATATACATATAAAATAATAATACAAAATAAAAAGATATATACACATACATATTCGGGTCTTATTCCGTAATATCCGGGAAGGTCATCCTCCCTGCATCGGCAAAGAAAGGCCCCCAGACACTCCGGAACTTCCCGGAGGAGCCTCTCAATGTGTAACGGATTTTTTCAAGCTGCAAATTATTAAAAATGTCCCTTATCCACATAGTGTGGGAAGGTGGTGTTGGTGATTTCCATCTTGTTAGAATAAGACGTCTTGCTAGTAATGTTGCAAAGGCTATAAGGTCTGCTTTGAGCCGAGGCAAAGGCAGGTTTGGGATGCCAAATACTGCAGTAATGGCATTAGGCTCTATAAGCGTCCCAGTTACCTCTGACAAAGTACTGACAATTGAAGTCCAGTAGTTGTGCAGAGACGTACATGACCAAAACATATGCAAATGGTTTGCAGGTGTTTGGTGACATTTTTCACAAGAAGGATCTATATTGTCAAACACTTTGAACAGCCTGACTTTAGTCCAATGGGTGCGGTGAACAACTTTACACTGAATCAAACCATGTCTTGCGCAAACGGATGAAGTATGCACACGCTTAAGAATATTGCCCCAAAGATCCTCTGAGATCTCCTGCCCCAAATCCTCCTCCCAAACAGCTTTCACAGAGTTTAGAGAGGTTGAAGATAGGGTTTGGATTTGATTGTAAATACACGAGATAATTCCTTTCATCACAGGGAGCTGAGTGAGAAAAGCATCTAGAGGCGTGTCATCGGGCAGGTTAGGAAACTGAGCATATCTATTGCGAGCAAAACTCAGAATTTGCAGGTATCTAAAAAAATGATGTTTAGGAAGAGAGAACAATTCTGAGAGCTGTTGAAAAGATGCAAAAGTGTTCTCAATATATAAATCTTTAAATGTTTTAATACCAAGGTTTGACCATATAGAAAATGCACCATCTGATATGGAGGGGGGGAAACATGATTTGCAGCTAGTGGAGCCGAGGTAGAAAAAGCTTGCAGACCAAAGTGACGTTTAAACTGATTCCAAATCCTTAAGGAGGTTTTAACAACTATATTTTTAGCATAGAGGGAAACCGGGCTGTTGATGGGGGAGTGTACAAGTGATGTCAGTGACACAGGCTTAGAGGAAAAAGACTCCATAGCCAGCCAAGCCGGGCGAGGATGAAGTGTATTGGACCTAAGCCAATACTGTAAGATTCTTAGGTTGGAAGCCCAATAGTAAAATCTAAAGTTTGGCAAGGCCATTCCTCCAAGAGGCTTTGGCCTTTGTAGAAAGTCTTTACGAAGTCTAGGTTTCTTTTTGTTCCAAATAAACTCCAAAATTGAGCTATCAATTTTCTGAAAAAACGCTTGAGGAAGAAAAATAGGTATACACTGAAACAGATAGGCACATTTAGGGAGAGCATTCATTTTCACTGAGTTGATCCTCGCGGCCAAATTTAAAGGGAGCAGTGACCAGCGTTCAAAGTCTTGTTTCATACATTTCTAAACAGGGTGTAAAATTGGCCTTAAAGAGACTTTTAAATGTGCTAGTAACTTGTATTCCAAGATATGTAAAGCTTTGCAGAGATACTTTAAATGGGAAGTTATGTAAAGGACATTTACGTGCGATTGAGTTTAGAGGAAATAATTCACTTTTACCAAGATTAAGTTTATATCCTGATATGAAACCAAATGAGTCCAGCGTGGCAAGTGTAGCAGGGATTGAAACAGACAAGTTCGAGAGATACATAAGAAGGTCGTCCGCATAAAGAGAGACTCTGTTCTGCGCCATTTCTGGTTATCCCAGTAATGAGGGGGTTAGAGCGAAGCGCAATGACGAGGGGCTCAATCGCGAGAGCGAAAAGCAAAGGACTCAAAGGGCAACCCTGTCTGGTGGACCTATGAAGAGGGAAATATTCCGATTGATTGTTATTAGTTCTAACAGAGGCCTGAGGCGAGGAGTAAAGCAGTTTAATCCAGGTCGTAAACTTTTTCCCAAAGCCAAATTTGTCTAAGAAGTAGAAGAGATAGCCCCACTCCACACGGTCAAAAGCCTTCTCTGCGTCCAGGGATATTAATGCTTCTGGAGCACTAGAAGAAGATGGGTTATAAATTGTATTAAACAACCGTCTTAAATTTAAAAAAGAGTCCATCCATCCATCCATCTTCTCCCGCTTATCCGTGGTCGGGTCGCGGGGGTAGCAGTTCCAGCAGAGAGCCCCAAACTTCCTTTCCCTGGCCACATCAACCAGCTCTGACTGGGGGATCCCAAGGCGCTCCCAGGCCAGTGAAGAGATATAATCCCTCCACCTGGTCCTAGGTCTACCCCTCGGTCTCTTCCCAGCTGGACGTGCCTGGAACACCTCCCTAGGGAGGCGCCCAGGTGGCATCCTAACTAGGTGCCCGAACCACCTCAACTGGCTCCTTTCGACGCGAAGGAGGAGCGGCTCAACTCCGAGTCCCTCCCTGATGACCGAACTTCTCACCTTATCCCTAAGGGAGACACCAGCCACCCTGCGGAGAAAACCCATCTCGGCCGCTTGTATCCGCGATCTCGTTCTTTCGGTCATGACCCATCCTTCATGACCATAGGTGAGGGTAGGAACGAAAATGGCCCGGTAGACAGAGAGCTTTGCCTTCTGGCTCAGCTCCCTTTTCGTCACAACGGTGCGGTAAAGCGACTGCAGTACCGCTCCCGCTGCTCCGATTCTCCGGCCCATCTCACGCTCCATTGTTCCCTCACTCGAGAACAAGACCCCGAGATACTTGAACTCCTTCACTTGGGGTAAGGACTAAAAAAAGAGTGTCTATTTTTAATGAAACCTGTTTGATCAGGGGAGATAACAGTGGGAAGTGTCGACTCAAGGCGTAAAGCTAAGAGTTTAGACAGTAGTTTGAAGTCTACATTCAGCAAGCTTATAGGACGAAACGAGGCACAGGACAAAGGGTCCTTATTCTTTTTCAAAATGAGGGAAATCGAGGCCTGAGTGAGAGTCTGGGGTAATTTAAGAGATTCAAATGAGTCATTAAACATGTCAATTAAAATAGGAGCCAATTTATGTAAAAATGCCTTATAGAATTCAGCAGTGTAGCCGTCTGGTCCTGGACACTTGCCACATTGCATGGACTTGGCTGCAGTAGCCAGTTCCTCAATAGTAATATTTCTTTCCAAATCGTCAACAAAGTCAGGGTGAACGGTGGGTATATGGAGTGAGTTAAAGAAACTATCCAAGTGTGAAGAGTCGGATGTGTTTTCAGAAGTATACAACGATACGTAAAAATCTTTAAACTCATCATTGATTTTCTTAGGATCAATCGTCGAGCCTGAAGAGGTCCTAATCTGGGGAATTTGGTGAGACGACGATGTCTGTCGCAATTGATAGGCTAGCAATCTACTAGCCTTATCCCCATGTTCATAATAAGTATGTCTAGATTTCAGTAACATTTCTGTTGTGTGATCCGTAGCTAAGACCTCAAACTCAGTTTGTAAAGAGAGACGCTCCTTGTATAAATCTGGAGAAGGAGAAGCAGAATAAATTGCGTCCAGCTGTGCAATGCCTTTCGTTAAATTATTAAGTCTTTCCCTCCTCACTTTCCTCTCATAGCCGCTGTAAGAAATTATTTCACCTCTGATGTATGCCTTTAAGGTCTCCCACAACAGTGACGCGGACACATCAGGAGTTTTGTTTATACTAAGAAAGAGATCTATTTGTCCGGAAACAAATTCCACAAAGTCTTCATTTGAAAGCAAACGATTATTGAAACGCCATGGAGCACGGTTTTTATCAGACCCTGTGAAATGTATCCTCATAGTGACTGGGGCATGGTCAGATATGACTATCGCATTATGGGAAATTGATTTAACAGAAGGAAGAATTCTATTGTCTACGAGAAAATAATCTATACGAGTAAAAGTGTGGTGGACATTTGAGAAAAATGAATATTCCTTTCCAGAGGGATTAAAAAAACGCCAGGGGTCAGAAATGGCACATTGTTTTTTAAAGGATTGAATTGCCTTAGCAGACCTAGACGGCTTACCATTTCGGTTCGATGATCGGTCCAGTTGAGGATCCAGCCAACAGTTGAAATCCCCTCCCAAAATAAGGAAATGTGAGGATATATCTGGTAGAATGGAAAATAAATGTGTAAAAAACACATCATCATCCCAGTTTGGTCCATATACATTGACAAGAAGCACTGGAGTAGAATTAATTTTACCACTAACAATTAAGTACCTCCCGTTTTGGTCTGCAGTCACATTTGAACACACAAAAGGAATTGACTTGTGCAATAAAATAGCTACTCCCCTAGATTTCCCCGTGAAAGAAGAGTGGTAGGTATGGCCAATCCAACTGGCCTTTAATCTGCTCTGATCAGAGACCCTAAAATGAGTTTCTTGTAGAACAATTATCTGTGCACCCAGGTGCTTGAGATGGTGCAAAACTTTGCTGCGCTTAACAGGATTGTTAAGGCCCCTACAGTTCCAGGTACAAAATTGTACATCTTGTTGTATTAATTTAGGTGAAACCATAGAAGCATCTTAAGAGGCAAAGAGTGAAGCATAATATAACATATTTAGCAGAATGAGGTATAACGAATAACAGCATTTCAACATGTACAATGTTGACAGACCAAGCCGACACGAAAAACACAAAAAAGAAACAACCAAAAAAAAAAACACACACAATATAGAACAATCCTTTGTGGTAAAAGAACCACGTTACTCCCTCCCACCTTGGCAGAAGTGCCTCCCCATGCGAGACACGCCGATCAAACCTTATAGGAATTGCTAAACGCTCCGTCGTAGCTACTAACATCCTAGGCTACTACTAACACAGCCTAAAGCTACCCAAAGAGAAAGGTGACTGGGTAAAACAAGAGTAAACACGCACAAAATAAACAGAACATTAGTACGTTCGTCACACGTTTAGACATGTTGTCAGTGACTAATTATCATGGAAAGCTACAATGACTTACTGGGAGATGCAGTCCAAGTTGTCATGAACAAAAAAAGAAGAAGTGTGACAAGAAGCCGGCTCTGCTAGCTCAGCCCTGTTCCGTCACACAGCACTTGGAGTGACTGCTTTCTTGAGTTTTGTATTGACAAAGTCATTTGCAGCTGTAGGATCTTCAAACCGATGTGTGTCTCCGCTCGGCAGCGTGATTCGGAGCACTGCTGGGTAGAGAAGTCCAAACTTAATGCCCGGACATGAGTGCAGCTGACGCTTGACAGTTCCAAAAGCAGCTCGCTTTTTAGCGACGGTGGAGGTGTAGTCAGCAAAGATAGAAATCCTCTTACCCTGACAGAGGAGGGGAGACAGTTCCCCGTCCCGACGTAGGATCTCATTGCGAATGTGAAAGTAATGAACTCTTACGACGAATGGTCGGGGTGCATCTCCCTCTCTGGGCCTGTCCCGCAGTGTACGATGAGCTCGATCTAGCAGGGGCTTTTCATCCAGGCGAAGTATTTCCTGAAGTAGTTTGGCGATAAACTCAGTAGGACGAGGTCCCTCCAATCCCTCCGATATGCCCACCAGCCGAATATTATTCATTCTGGATCTCCCCTCCAGGTCCTCGCACCGATCATCAACATGTTTAGCCTGAGCCGTTAGCCTGCTAACTGGAGCTTCCAGCTCCGTTATCCGGCCGCTATGGTCCGTAGCAGCTCGTTCAAGCTCAAGCACAGTTTGCCCGTGTTGCTCGACTTTAGCTTGTAATGGTCCTATTGACTCTTTTAGTTCTTTTCGGACAGAGGTAATCTCGGAGCGTAGGCTGGAAGACAAAGAGTCAATTTTGCCAAAAATGTCGGCTTTCAGGGAGTCCATCATACTTTGTAAAAGTTCGGCGTCGAGTGCGTTAGCTTCAGCCACCCCTCGAGTAGCGTTAGCCGGGTCAGGCAAAGGCGAGGTTTTGCTGCGGCCTCCTCTCTGTGCTTCGGATTTTTGGCGAGCAGAAGACATTTCGGTTGTTTTGGTTAACAAAAGTCACGTACGACGAATCCTTAGTTTATGTTCTATTTCATTTCAACAATAAAATACCAAAATTGTGCAGGATTTATGAAATTAAGTCACATTCTCAGGAGCAGCGGAGAAACACGTCAGTGCCCGTGACTCCGCCAATCTCATTTATTCATTTTATATACATTTTATTTATATAATTAAATCGATGTTTTGATTGTTTTATCTGAGTGTTCCAGGGTATTCTCTGAATACCTTGAAGGCCCTGACGGTTCGACACTGTTAAAAGTACAGAAGCCCTGAGAGGCAAATCAGAAAAAGTGATCCACTTTCTGAGTCTGATCTACATAGAGTGCCGCAGTGACGCGTCCTCATTTCATTTCAAACCTTTATTTAACCAGATTGGTCCATTGAGATCATAGATCTCTTTTTCAAGGGAGACCTGCAGCATATAGGTTCCACATGAAACATAAAACAATAAAGGACATCATACATTATATTTACAGGATACATTTACATAGTTATAGACATTTACAAGTGCCCATAGTATCAACGAGCATTTCATTTAGCCTAGCTTTAGAACCCGGAAGTAAGTTAGCATTTTACCATTTCCGGTTCCTTCGACAAAAACCAATGCATAATTTTCTAATCATAAATCTATCGATCATAAAACTATCGATTAGATTTTAAAATTATAAAAGTAGGGTAGACATGTGGAGATTATCCGGCTGAACCAAACGTGATCCGTCTCTTCAATGTGTTTCGGCCACAGACCTGATTTCCAGCTATTTTCCAAAATCCTATGGAGAAATTGTATTGCTTTTTTGTGGAAGGAACCGGAAGGAGTTTACTTCCGGGTTTTAGGACGCGTCACTGCGGCACTTGTTTCTGGTTTTATGACACACACTACACATCTGTCAGTAGTATGGAAGCCCTGAAGGCAAATCAGAATAAATAAATCTTAGTGATCCATTTTCTAAGTCTGATCTTAATAGAGTTTTTACACTGACTTAAGAACAGGGAAAAAAAGGGTTTTTGCCAGGATAATATTTATGACTGTGGAGGCGTGTGGGCTGCTCAATTAATCGTATTTTAATCGCAATTACGATTATGACTTGCAACGATTACGAAAACAACGTAATCGAAATAAAACGATTATTTTTTTATTATTACTTTTTCTTTTTATTATTCTTTTTTTTTTTATTGGTTTTTCAGTTGAATTAAACTTAAAGTTCAGGGTAATCAACTGTTAAAAACATAATGTTCACATTTGTTTTCAAAGTAAATGGATAATCGTTTTTAATAATCGTGATATCAATTATTGATCCAAATAATCGAGATTATGATTTTTGCCATAATCGAGCAGCCCTAGCGTGTGGTGCAGTGGGTTGTGCGTTGGTGTTTGGATCAGGGGAGCACAGGTTCAAACCCCACTGCAGTCAGCATGTCGTTGTGTCCCTGAGACACTTCACCCCAAATTGCTCCTGTGGGGATTGTCCACAGTATTGAGTATGAAAGTCGCTTTGGATAAAAGCGTCTAACAAGTAACATGTAATGTAATGACTTCCATCCATTTTCTAAGTCCGATCTAAAATTATTACTTGTTAAGACATTCGTACAGTTTTGCCATGACAATATCTCTATCTTCCTTAATGTAGTCAACACACCACACATCTGTCAGAAGTAGAAGTCCTAAAGGGCAAGTCAGAAACAATACTTGCAGTGATCGATTTTCTAAGTCTGATTTGAATGGTTTTCTGAAATAAGAACAGGTTCAAAAAAGGGTTTTTGCCAGAATAACATTTCTACATTTCTTAATTGTGTCCATACACCACACATCTGTAAGAAGTACGGAAGCCCTGAAAGGCAAATCAGAATAAACTAATCCAACTGATCCCTTTTCTAAGTAATAATAATAATAAAAGTCAAAGACTGTTTTAAAATAAATGTACAGACGTTCCGCCTGGAAGACAATCCCAGGTTCCATGGGCGTCGCAGCCATTATATGAGGGTGGGACAAGTCCCCCCCACTTTTTCAAATGATTAGTTTAGACCCCCCCACTTTTACCATGTGGAAAGTCCGTGAATCGGTCTATCCACTCGCCGCACTCTGTAGAGCGCTGTGTCAGTGCTTCACTATCAACTCCATTCCATAATAAGTAATCGGGCAGTTCGATGTGTGTAGAGGTGTGTGTGGTTAACACGTAGCAGCCTGCAGTCACTCTTAAGCTGTTCTGATGAAGGTAAACACAGCGAAGGCGGTGCGTAAAAAGGCACAGCTCTTTACCCGCTGGTGCTGCACTTCTCAGAGGCGGAGTTACACGTCCCGCTGCCTCCTGATGCTGCCTGCAGCCATTTCATGAAGTGAAGGAGGTTTTCCTTCTATAAAACAGCTGCGGGCAGCAGATACCGTGAGAGTCCCGGACATGAATTCATAGATCAAGGCAGACTGGTTTACTCTGCTGTTTTGCCAATCCGGTGCTTAAACAAATAGCTCTACACCCCTAGCCGACATGTCCTTAAAATGAAGTCAGAGTTTGAAATATATCTCAAATAATGTATGCACTGTCATTTCCCCACATCAACATAACAGTCTGCAATGAAACGGTTGTCTCCTGTGCGCTCCTCTTCCTACTTGGCGCACCGGTAACTTTCTCGTGCGCACGAGAGGCTGAGACCAGGCTGAGGAACATCACAAAAGCCATTTTCAACGGCTATCTGGTGAAAGATGAACTAGGCTACTGGATGAAATAATATGACTGGTATAGGTGCGAAAATTAAACACGTTTTGAAAAAAATATTATGATAAAATATTTTTATATATTTATAATTCTGCAAATATTACGATAAACTCACAGCTATTTCGCGGCCCGGCAGTAACACCTGGGGGTTGGGAACCCCTGCTTTAAGGTACTCTCTCTCAAAATGGTAATTTGCATTATGTTTTAATTATACTTCTTATCATTCAGAAGCTTTTTGTGTGTGATTATGTTTTACTGAGTGCTTATAGGCCATTTCCATCCCAGTATTCAGTTAACTGTTTATTTTCTGTGCACATTACATAGATAGCTAATATTCTACTGCTTGGGACTTTGAGTCTTCAAAATGTCCAATGTCACAGACTGGGACTTACTTTAGAGTCAGTTGTATTTACATTCAGTATGACTTGTTATGATTCAATGTTGATGAAAGGGAAATGACAGTTTCCCTTTCATCAACATTGAATCATCCATCCATCTCATCCCAGAATGTTAAGGAAATCAGCGGGGATATTGAAAAGGAAACATTTCAGTCAAGGGGCATCATATGACCAATATAGACAGAAGAGCAACATTTATTTGAA